>JAFVLL020042846.1:0-54284 GCA_021397915.2 Tor tambroides
CTGTATAAAAGACACCTGTCCACAGAAGCAATCAATCAATCAGATTCCAAACTCTCCACCATGGCCAAGACCAAAGAGCTGTCCAAGGATGTCAGTGACAAGATTGTAGACCTACAAATGCTGGAATGGGTACAAGACCATCGCCAAGCAGCTTGGTGAGGTGGTGACAACAGTTGGTGCGATTATTCGCAAATGGAAGAAACACAAAATAACTGTCAATCTCCCTCGGACTGGGATTTCATCTCACCTCGTGGAGTTTCAATGATCATGAGAATGGTGAGGAATCAGCCAGAACTACATGGGAGGATCTTGTCAATGATCTCAAGGCAGCTGGGACTATAGTCACCAAGAAAACAATTGGTAACACACTATGCCGTGAAGGACCGCCCGCAAGGTCCCCCTGCTCAAGAAAGCACATGAACAGGCCCATCTGAAGTTTGCCAATGATTCAGAGGAGAACTGGGTGAAAGTGGTGTGGTCAGATGAGAGCTTTTTGGCATCAACGAAACTCGCCATGTTTGAAGGAGGAATGGATGACCCCAAGAACACCATTCCCACCGTCAAACATAGAGGTGGAAACATTATGCTTTGGGGGTGTTTTTCTGCTAAGGGGACAGGACAACTGCACCTCATTAAAGGGACGATGGACGGGGCCATGTACCGTCAGAGCCAGGGCATTGAAGCCAGCCAGGGCATTGAAAATGGGTCGTGGATGGATATTCCAGAATGACAATGAGCCAAAACACACGGCCAAGTCAACAAAGGAGTGGCTCAAGAAGAAGCACATTAAGGTCCTGAAGTGGCCTATCCAGTCTCCAGACCTTAATCCCATAGAAAATCTGTGGAGGGAGCTGAACGTTTGAGTTGCCAAACATCAGGCTCGAAACCTTAATGACTTGGAGAGGATCTGCAAAGGATCTGCAAAATCCCTCCTGAGATGTGTGCAAATCTGGTGGCCAACTACAAGAAACGTCTGACCTCTGTGATTGCCAGCAAGGGTTTTGCCACCAAGTACTAAGTCATGTTTTGGGAAGGGGTCAAATACTTATTTGGCTCATTAAAATGCAAATCAATTTATAACTTTTTTTCTGGATTTTTTTGTTGTTATTCTCTCTCATTGATCAAATAAGTCTACCATTAAAATTATAGACTGATCATTTCTTTGTCAGTGGGCAAACGTACAAAATCAGCAGGGGATTATTTATTTATTTTTTTTCCCCACTGTATTCACAATACATGAAATATTGTGTCCCCCCAGTTGCTCATCTCTTATGCTATGTGAAAGCCACAGCACTTTCATAATATTCCAAAACAGTTGTGTAGTTTAAAAGAAACAACGATCTGACAGCTTTGTTAGGTTGTTAGGTTTTGGGGTAAGGGTTTAGGTTACAGTTAGGGATAAAGTTAACAGTGTACAAATTTGCAAGTAAATGCAAGTACTTTAAATGTTATTGCAAAGTATTTTATTTCAAATAGTTAATCATGTAAATAAATATACTAAAATGTATTTGAAATACATTTATTTTGTGTTAAGTATACTACATATTATATATTTATGTACAAATAGCATACCATGCAATTGTACTTTTTTGATATACTAAACTGGTATACCTAAAGTCTTCTAAACTGGAACAACTAATGTTGTACTTAATGCACTTTAACTGTGCAGAAGTAGTGCTGAAGTCCAACTAAAGATATACTGCAGTATATTTGATTGCACTAAAGTGGAACTATTGCAAGTGTACTTTAGGTTCACTTTAAATATCATGCTTTTAAAGACCGATATTATTCAAAGATCATACAATCCTCATCAGTAGTGACATTAAAACACATTTTAGGCTTAATATTAAGAAATGTGCATTGTGCGCAAGTTGTACTCCAGATAAGGTTTAATTATAATTTTTATATCAGTAAATATATATGTCAGTAAATAAATATATCAGTTGATTTGAACTATACTTAGTACGAAATAAATGTATTTTAAATATACTACTTTTTTACTAGAGTAAAGTGTGAAAAAGGATAAAGTGTGACCTCATTTCAAATGGATTCATCTTCAAATTAGTTTTAGTAAATAAAATTAGTGTGATATATTAAATCAGCCACTGACCACTTTACTGTTACTACTGGTCATCAAAAAAATCCATATCTTTTGAACACTAAACTAGATCAATATGTGATTTATATAAATACTACTAAATGAATACACATATGTGACTTTGTAATCAAAATCTATGTTTGTTCAAAATGTTATTTTCCAGACAGAATGCACCCTGTTAAATATACGGTTGAAATCCGCTGGTCAGTGAACAGACTGTAGGCAGTCTGTGGAAATGCCGTCTGAGGAAGAGACTGCGGTCAACTCGCACTCTGATACCGAGAGCTACTTGACCTTAGACCTGCCGCTACCTTTCACCCTCAACCGCCCACAACACGTTGAGACGGTCCAGCGTTTGGCTGCTTAACCCTGCAGAGTACTGCGCTTCACTCTTCAGCCTCTGCAGATGCAGCCGTGGGTCTGTGGAGGTGAAGAATATTATTAAGTCTCTGAATGAACCGTTTCGTCTCTGCAGTCATCGATACGATGCTAAAGAGCAAAGCTTCTTTCGGCTCAAAGATGCAGAGCCATTTGCTTCCACTATCCACTGGAACTGCCTTTGTTAAAATGCTGCCCGTCTCTATTTATTATGCAGGTATAAAAACAGCAGCCTATGGTGCGCTCTGCAGGGTCGACACTGAGCTGGTTAGCCAACGCTAATGCCAGCGGGAAATGAAACGGCTTTCTAATAACGACTGACAGGGACCATCTATTTTGGTCATGTGATACAGCGACACGGGCCGACAGAATCTCGCTCGATATGCTCGCTTCCCGTTCATGATGAAAACAAAACACTCACTTGGCAGATCCGGGCAGAGGCGAGGCTTCAGGATATATTCACATCAGCTTTATTGCTGTGGATATATTCTTTATTATTTTTTCATACAAGGCATGAATGTTTTATTGGGAAATGCCTGTTATTATACAGGGTTCTCCAAGGATACTGTGGTATTTATGTGGCAATGCTACATAGTTATACTTGCTGAAACAAATCTGGTCTGTCCTAGAAAGTGTGCTGTTTGAGATCATCTTGTAAATCATCTTGCAATTGTATGAATGAGCTAAAGAAAAGGCTGCTTGGCTACGTTGTGCATTATGTCTCTTTGAATATGCAATTTAGTAAGAAATGTGAATCTTTAGTGATTCCAGAAATGCTTTGACCTCAGTATTTTTTGCTGTGTTTCACCTTTTAAGAACCTCACGGTAATGTTACGTTCATCTCTGCAAGCCATCAAATGCTTATTATATGGAAATCACACTTGAGTAATAGAATATTTATCAGGTGTGTTTCACCTTTGACAAATTTTCAGGGTGATCGCAGTATTAATGCAAAGCATGGCTCCAACACACATTTTTGTACATTTGTATAGACATTAAAATGCACTGACAACATCTAAAAAGTATAAATATGTTCAGAGATAGACAAATCTTTGGAATTCTTTGTGGTTCCATATTAAATTCACAGGTTGACTTTATTGAATTAATTATAATTTTTGCAATAACGTGATGTGACGTGTGATTTCTAAAGCAGTGTTGTTATATTTAACTCAAACTAAAGCTAATAAAATTGTTAAAGATTAAATAAAGCTTTAATAAGACAAAATATAAATTCAAAATAAATGTTTTATTTTAGATTATTTTAGTATTGTATACTAATAATTCAACTTAAGCTAAATCAAGAAGAGAAATTTTGTTTTGACAACTAGCTGAAATAAATGTTCTTGTTGTTTTATGGTTTTAATTTTAGTGTATTTATAAATCAAATACACTGCTGGACAATCACCAATAATTTGTATATTTTTGCCTGTATTTTCCTAATGACAATTTTATGATTGGTTTATACTACGAACACTCTCCCCCCCATTTTTGTCACAGAATAAGACAGAAAATATATTTTATAGTTTCTCTACTGTAACAAATGATATGTCAATTAGCTCTGCATCATTCATATACCTCATGTATTTATTACCTGGAGATGACTTGAAAAACAAACATGCAATTGTGTATTTATTGTCTTCACATTTCATTATCCAAAATCATTCATTTTTTGCTTTTTATTCAGCTTGGCTACAGTGATCATTGGATGCCATTGGATTTCCTGGTACGTCGTAAGTTATTACCTCTATGAGTCTGTTTTGGACTTTCTAAACATTTGTACATGTCTACAGTTGTTCATACGTAAATGCCAGGTTTAGGTTTAAAGCTGTAGGTTTAAATGTCTGTTCAAACATCTAAAAATATGTGTGTGCTAGCATAACTTTACGTACAATTATACACCCAGAGAGCTCAAGCTGAAACATTAAGGCTGTTTTAGAGACACTTGACTCTTATTGTGTGTTTGGGCAGGTTAAGGAAATGATGTATGATTATGAGCGAGTTTGGCATTCATGTGTCCGGATGAGGGCTCATGCAGCAGGAAGCCTCATTGCTGGCTGTAGGAGGGCGGCTTTTCTCTTGTGTAAAGCGTGTGTGTGTGAGTGTGTGTGCTTTACTGGGCCGCAGGAGTTCGTCCCTCACACCCCACTGATACCTGCTGCTGTGGCTCCTGTTTGCCAGAATCCCTGACATGTGTTTCTACATGAAAGTCTGGCCTGCTTATCTTTAGATGACTGAAAATTGGAAGTTATCTGAAATGACCTCACAATGATGCTATAACTTATCTAGTATTTCATCTCTTGTGTAAGATGAAAAAAGGCATACATATTAGCATGTTTTTTAAGCATGATAGCACTTCTTATGTACGCAAAAAACATGCAATTAAGTGTCTTAAATCATTACATTTATTTTTCAAGAATTAAATCAAAATGTATTATAGTTAAATTAATATTAGATGCAATTAGTTGAACTTAAGAGTGCCTTTGACCCATTTAAGTAGGTATGTATATTTTTACACTTCTGTACTGACAAACATTTATGGTAAACTAAAATAACCTAATGTAATTTATACTGAAACTTGTATGCATATTTAAACATATTTGTAATTTGGGTTATGCTTTGTTTTAAGGTGCCCTTGTTGCAGTGTATTTATACATCTAAGTATTGAGTAATATTAATTAACTACATGTATTTACTATATGGTTAGGGTTAGGATTAGGGTAATCTCAGCGTCAGACATCACGCCCACGGGCTAAACGTCTGATGCATATGGCACACAAAAGTGGAAACACTTCAGGAGTTTTGAAATCGTCATCGGATTGGTTGAATTATACAGGATTTCCAGGAGATGTGTGTGTCGCGTTCTTTAACGTTCCACCTGAAAACAAAGATGCCGTGACGCCAAACCCCCTCACGAAAGAAGAAAGCATTGTGTTTACAACTGTGACGACAAACGCTTATCAGGATCAAATAAACGCTGGATTTTCAAAAGTATGTGAAATATTTAAAGTTCGCTGCATATAATCTTTAAAATACGTTCGAGAGTTTTACACACCGGTCTGTTATTGTGGCGACATTTCCATGCCCCGAAACGTGACGCTGAATGAAATGAACTGTGATTGGTTGTTTGACATATCGGTCAAACGGCCTCATGGGCGGGCCTTAGCCAATGAAAGCTACCATAGATTCCAGACCTTCAACCGTCAGTCTGAAGGTCTGGCTACACAATACTAGGATTAGGGTTACTTGCATGTAATTATGCATAATTTATTCTTATTAAAATAGTAAGTACGTGTAAAAAAAAAACAAACATTTTAAAATAGTGTTACTGTAATTTGTAATGGTGAAGCTGTAATTTAGTACATTTTAAACATATTAACCTAAAATGTAATATCAAATAACAGACTAGTTAAAATTATAATCAGGTACTTTTCATGTGCTTTAGTATTTTAGTCAACATTTAGTGTACTTCTTTAAAGCATGACAAATGATAACTAAAACATAATCTTCCTTCCTTCCTTCCTTCCTTCCTTCCACCCTTCCTTCCTTCCTTCCTTCCACCCTTCCTTCCTTCCTTCCTTCCGCCATTATTAGAGTGCATTTTTGTGTACTTAGATTGCATGACTGTTTCTTAACACACTGAGTGGGCTTTTACAATACAAGTACTATATATATATATATATATATATATATATATATATATATATTTTAAGCACACTTATTTTTCAGTGCTTCATATTGTGACAGAACATTTACAACCTAGCTACTCTCTAGCAGCCATCCATGCTGAAACATCTAATGTAGGACCAAACAGCATTTGGCAACTTGGTTTATATTAACTGTGTATTTTTACAGTGCAATTACGATATGCCCTTTGCAAGCAATGCATCATTTGAAAGCTGTAAGACTCGAGAGTTGAAACCTGAAAACTAAGCAGAAATTTCATGCGCCCTGCGTTCATGAATCCAGTATTTCACCTCAGCTCTGACAGGATTTTATAGCACTCACGTTCTCACGACAAACCAGAAGGCATGCTTTAATTTTAATTTCTGAGCTGAAACATTTATCAGAGCAGTGCCACGAGGGGGTGTTGACCTGAAAATGATGCACATTGTGTTAAAATCTTCTTAGTAATACCTCACGGTGGAGCGCAGCTCACAGATGCGGAGTAATATTCAAATGAATGCACTTCCAGAATAAAATCCATTTCCAGAACTTGAAAAGTATAGTGTGCTACACTCTTCCATTCCGGCTGAAGCAATAAATCATATCGCTCAGAGCCGCTGCAGGTTAGTTTTGTGGTTTCTAGGAAATGGAGCATGATGCTACGCTGAACTCACAGAGATTCACAGTACGAGAGCGTCACGGATGTACGCTCATGTGCTGCATTATATAAATTGGGTGTGAGAAACTCTCAAGCACTGAAAATGAGCGAAAGTGCTTTGCTATAGCGTAGGTGTTTTAGAATAAGGTGTTAAAAGTCACCACCTGGTGCGTTGACAGATTTAAAGAGCAGAGTTTCTCCTCTAAAATCTCTAGCCAAGATGTTCATTAGGAGAAACTTGTTTAATGATCTAATGCTTACATTTAACCCATAATGTTTTATTTCTGTACAGACTGTTGCTCAAGTTACCCTGAAGCACGACTCAGGTCAACAAGTGTCTATTTAATGAGACCATAAGCTATTATAAGCTGTGAATTACAGTGACTTAAGTGATAAAATCATGAGGAATGAATCTGATTTCTTGATATTTAGAGATAAGTCCATTGTACTATGGACATTTACATAGAAGTCTAAGATACAGTATCAAACAGCAACAAACATAATGAAAAATAAATGCAGTGAATGGATGCCATCAGAATGAAAATTTACTGTAAAATGTGCGCACGCTCAGGCCATCCAAGATGTAGATGAGATTATTTCTTCATCAGATTTGGAAAAATATAGCATTCCATCGCTTCTTCACCATTGGATCCTCTGGAGTGAATGGGTGCCGTGAGAATGAGAGGTGATAAAAACATCACAATAATCCACAAGTAATCCACACCACTCCAGTCCATCAATTACCGTTTTGAGAAGCCAGAAGCCAAGTGTTTTTAAGATACAAATCCATCATTGAAATGTTTTTTTTTTTTTTATCTTTTAACCATTGCTTATTTTAATGTTGACTGTCATTTTGACGGCACCCATTCACTGCAGAGGATCCATTGGTGAGCATATGATGGAATGCTACATTTCTCCAGATCTGTTCCCATGAAAAAAGAACACATCTCTATCATGGATAGCCTGAGGATGAGGACATTTTCAGCAAATTTTCATTTTTGGATGAGCTATTTCTTTAAAGAATGACATTATATCACAAGCAGTGATGATAAACAACTCTCTGTTATTGAGTCATATGCTTATAATCTGTATCACATTTTGTAGTTATTTTGCTGAAAAATTATATAGTGAAATATGAAAAGAAAAGATAAAATAACTACATTTACATTTTTCTCCTAGGGATTTGTAGCTATCTTAGGCCTTACATAATTAATGAACTTACACACATAATACTGGTAATTATTCAGAGTACAGCAGCAGTGAAGTGATACAAATGAGCGTTTATGCTTCAGCACTGGGGTTTCAGTGAATTTATTATGTTTAACAGACTTCAGCGGCATGATGCTACAAACGTAGATCGAAGAGCAACAGAGAAATGTGTTTCTCGATCAGCAATTTAAATTCATTAAAGATGATATTTTTCATGAAAGAGTGCAGAAATCTTAAGATAGTATTTGCTAGTATCATGTATCCATGCAACACTGTTGAAATCATTTCACCTGCACAAAGCCAACTTTATAAAGTCTATATGTTAAAATCTAACATATTTCTCAGGTTTTTTAAATAGCAAATTTGAGCATCTTTCATTTGCATTTTCAAGTTTCTACTGATACTCAGCTGTTTCTTTCATGGGTTACATTAACTGAACAGAACACTTTGCATTGTCTTAAAGAAAACACTAATGAAAAATGTGCCGTCAAAACCAATCGCTGCTTTGGCTGTTATCTATAAATCACAGGCGGTTTTGTGCTGTTTTCTGCTCCGTTGTTGTTATTGTTATTGGCTTATTTGTTTGAGGGGACAATCAATGATAAGCCTATTAACACTTAAGCTTTGAAATTCAGTTAAAAAAGGGGAAAAGTTGCATAACATTGTCTTAGAACTACTGGATAAATCTGGAGTTTAAAATGAAGCTCTTCGCATATATTTGCCTCATTACTGAAAGGATCAAACATTTGGTTCAAATAATGAATATCCATTGTGAACGCATAAGCGATGTTTATGATGCTGCTCAGTCATACATTTGATTGTGTGTGAAATTGTCTATTAATTTTTATTGTGACAGTGAGGATTTACGGCCCACTTCTTGTGAATATCACCACAACTGAGTAGTTTTCAGACTGCTTTTAAAAGTGATTACTGTTTTGTTACAGGCTCAATGACAGTTAAGGTTTGCTGTCGATTACCATAGAAAAGAGTTTCTACTTAATTTTCAGTCTGGATGTATAACTTTTTAAGTGCTTAGAGGTTGTGGACAATATGTGTGATCTGTGTGCTTTAGCTGG
The DNA here is from genome assembly GCA_021397915.2 of Tor tambroides. Taxonomy (NCBI): domain Eukaryota; kingdom Metazoa; phylum Chordata; class Actinopteri; order Cypriniformes; family Cyprinidae; genus Tor; species Tor tambroides. The sequence continues at coordinate 9,083 of JAFVLL020042846.1, forward strand.
GCATGGATATTGTCTGTTAAGATCTTAATAAGGGCACTATTCTAGTGGCATCCGACGGTTAGGTTAATATAGACCATTACCGCCTTTGTTTTTGTTCCATCTTAATGTTGAGATATAGAGGTAAAGAACATTATCCTGTGAAACAGTATAAGTTGTGTAAGCCATCAGTTGTAGTTTATTTTCCACTTGTGCAGTATATTTAGCTTTATTTATTCAACTTTATTCGTTAATATTTCAATTGACAGGTGTGTATCCATACATACATACCATTAACTATGTATTTTGTATCAATAAACTCCTAATTTGCTGCTTATTAATGGCTGTAAGAAAGTTAAGTTTAAGTGTTGGGTAGGGTTAGGGATGTAGAATATGGCCATGCAGATTATGTGCTTTATAAGTAATAACAGTCAATATGTTAATAATAGGCATGCTAATAAGCAACTAGTTAATAGTGAGAATTGTTCCCTATACTTAAATGTTGTTGTTGTTGTTGTTGTTGTTGTTGTTGTTGTTGTTATTATTATTATTATTATTATTATTATTATTATTATTATTTTTTTTTTTTTTTTTATTATTATTATTATTATTATTATTATTATTATTGTTGTTGTTGTTGTTGACATTATTTTTTTTCTGAGGTAATCAGCAGCACAAGAACATGTTTTCTATAAAGCTTAACTTGTATTAAACCCAGAACATTATTTTAAATCGGCAGAATGTTATGTTATGAAATGGTAAAAAGATAAACAATATAGTATATGACGCCATTAATCAGCATCTCTGTGGTATTTGTAAGATGTATTAATCGGATGCATTTGATTTAGGGTTTCTGTAATGACTTTTCTCAGGGCTAGACTCTCACCTCATGTATATTTAATTGAAGACACTGCAGCGTCATTTATATTTCAGTCCTGACACTCCAATAGCAGCTTCTTCCGCTGCTCTAGACTGACTGAGGTGTACTGATCTCTACACCTCATTTTCATGTAATGCCTTGGAAAATGTGAGGTGAAGAGAGTCTCTCCCTACACACACCCTCAATCAATATGATTAGATACAGGTAGTGACATCTTAATCTTAAAAAATAATAATAAATAAATAAATAAATAAACTACACACAGTATCTGCACTAATGCACTAAAGTACAAAGAAAAAATAACGAGACACAAGAAATTACTTGTGTTTTGGTATTTTTACAGGGTCTAATTTAATTAATTTCCCAGGCCTTACTTCTGACTATCATCATATTCTGCCAAAGACAATCGACCAATCAAACAAAAAGTAATGCCTAATTAGCATGTAAAATAAATCACGTTGCATTGTCTGACATTGCATTAGTACATGTAATCATTTTTTATTGTCCAAAAGTATGGATTAATATATCAAACAGTTGAGATTTTGTTAGTGTTTATATATGCCTTTATTAATGAGCTGTATATGATTTACTGTAAAATGGTCAAAGAAAAAATTTGCAAACATTTGTAAAGTATTCATTGGAATATACAAAAAAAAAAAAAAAAAAAAGCATTAGCACATATTTATTTGAAACTCAGGCTTATGAAAAATATGTGCCTATGACATTTTGGCAAAAATGCATTCTGCAGCAGTTTCAAAATGAAATGTCCTGTAGGTGGCGCTAAAAATTGTGTTGAGTTTTTCGCCGAATCAAATTGGTGTGACTGTGACAATGTTTTATTACACTGGTTCATGCAAATATTGTGGCAGTTCAGAAATCAAATGCCTGTGAGTGTTAATGCTTAATCACATTTGAAAAATCATCTACATTGAAAATCTAACGTACCACCTACACTAAACCAATAGTATTACAGAGAAAAAAACTGATGAAAACGCATTTGCTGAAGCATCCATACTTGATCATGTTTTTACATGAGTTTGAGCCCTTTTGTCAAACTGTGTTTCACAGGACTCATATCCAGTGCAATGCTGTATCAGGTGCGCATCCGAGCAAGTTTACTACATCAGAAGATTCATACATATGAGCTGGTTATGTGATGCAAATGTCAAATGTATTAGTTTACAAATTATGCACTAAAGTAAAAGTGTTTTGAGCTCATGACATTGTATTGTGATAGGAACTGCACACTCTATGTAAATGCTCACTTAATCATAACTGGTCATTCGTGTTTTACTGCCTCCAGTTTTCATTTCAACTGGGATCTGCAGTGAATTGTACAATATAAGTACATTTTTGGAGTTCTGCAAAAAGTGTTAGTAGAGCCCAATTTTCCAGTTTTTTCTTGTTATCAACTCTGGGTTGTTTATTTAATGTATAATTCATTTAGTGAATTTCTGGTATAACTAACTGTAGAGTTCTGTTCTAGGCTGTTACATTGATCTAAAATGCCTGATTAACATGCCACCACTAGAGCAGATATTTGATGAGGTTTTTGTCTGCTCTGTGCAGTAGAAACGCTCATGGCATGAATCATGCATGGCCGTCCCTCTGCTTGCTAATGAATTAACTCCCTGCAGTCAGTCAAGCATGTTGACTCTCACACCGCCCGCTTCTTCTTCCAGCACAATCCCAAGGATGTGCCGACAGATGTGTCAGTCTTAAATTTAAATGTGAGGAGAGTCGTCACTGTGTTTGCGACACCCATGAGTGGGTTTCTTTTGATCAGTGGTCTGATGCAAGGAGCAATTGAATTAAGAAGACTGAAAATTAGTATTCACGCATTTGATATGCTTAGCTTCTGATTTGTAATTAAAATCAGAATCATAAACATAAAAAGAGAAGCATGTTGATTGATGAGTGTCAAGACTGTAGCTAAGCCACAGTAAAGCAAGTAATAAAGTAACCGACTTTGTAAGAGTTGTAACTTGTGCATTGTACTAAAATAAATTTAAATTATAAAAAGGATGAGAAAAAATATCAACAAATTATGACTTACATTTCAGTCTGCTCCACACATAAACCTATCATTTGCCTTTAGAGGTTATTCACATGACGGAAAACTTTTTATGTGTTTGGCCATTCATTTACACAGAAACAGCATTTTGGGGGCCTGAAAATGCAAACTTTTGAAAACAGGTTTCAAAATATCATCTCCATGTAAACTATAAAAGTCATCATGCACATGCATATTGAGTGCTCAGTTTCTTTTGGTTTCTTTGTTTAGTTTCTTTTTTGCCATAGTGTTTTTTTTTTGTTTTGTTTTTTTCAACAAAACTTCATATCTTAAGTTATTTTGCTTCTCAAGTAAATATATCTAGATCCAAGAATGTGTAGATATTTGTAAAGCTAAATAAGACAAAATACTAAATAGGAGAATCATTTTGCAGTGTTTTCTATATGTTGTTTGTTATGTAAATATACCCTTTTTTATTTTAGTGTTGAAACAACTGAAAATATTCATTTAAAACAACATAGCATAAAAAGAAAAGAAAACATAAAATTGTTGAGAACACATCTTGAAAAGTATAAGGAGTTCAGTTGCTTAATTAAGAACTCTCTCATGACAATTTGTATTTTATATTTTGGTGAATTGGATGCTAATTTGTATGAATTTGTAGGATCTCATTTGTTTGTTTCATAAAATCTGCTTACACCCCATGTTGTGTAGGTGTATACCTTAATGCATACTTTTTAACTAAAAATCTGACTTTATTATTATTATCAGTAGTAGTAGTAGTAGTAGTAGTAATAGTAGTATTCACATTGTATGAATTCATGCAAAATCAACACCTTGTAAAATACTTACATTCTCCTGTGAGACTGTTGTAATTCCCCAAATTTAATTATTTACATTTTTCAGTTTTCAGCTAAATGAAGACGTGCCATTTTCAAGAACTGACTCTTCAAAAGCAAATCATTGATTTGTTGGTATAGACTGCCAAAAGACAAGCCAAGTCGAAATGACCAGTGAGAGGAAAGAAAGAAGTTTATTAGGTTTATTTTTTCCTATAAGAGATCTGTGAGTGTTGTAATGTTGTGTTAAGTAGCTGCATTACTGGTAAACAACATGCACATCGAATCCATTCACAATCTTCATGTCTCCTGTGGTTGCAGACGGAATGACTCACTGTCTAATTTTTCGTCTTTATTGTCATCTCTCGATTGCTTTGCCACAAATCAACTGACGTCCAACAAAACCAATGACTCATTGAGTCCATTTAAGAGGGAAGCTCTTCAACCACTTAGTAATAACTCAATAATATCAAAGAAATGTGCCTGGTCAATATGAAGTCAGAATTGAAATTGATTTTATCATTATCAGTTACTTTCGGCTCTGCCTGGTAATGAACCCTTCATCGATTTTTCTTGTTTTCAAAATTCAACTTTCCCACACCAAACACGCCATTAATGGACTCTCTGGGAACTAATATGCAGTGCAGAGAGAAACACACTAAACATTGCCATTCAGATTGCACATAAAGCATTCAACAAGATTCATTTTATTGACAATGAAGGCAGGCCTTGATTTGATTTGAAAATGGTTATTTGATAAAATTTCCAAACTTTTTTTTTTTTGGAAAAGGTAGAACTTCGGGATAAAGACTCTCTAAAGGAACAACTGTATCTGATTCCTATGGACTTATGCACATTAGACAGAAGCTCATTTAAAGACATTGTTCATACTTTATACAACCAATCACGGGGTCTGCATATGACCCTAACAAACAGCATGGAGGAAAGTTAGCAGTTTTTGGCTTTGGCTTCCCACTCAGAAACGCACCATACAATCAGTCGGCTAGATTTCAGGCAAGCTTGAAATGTTTTGCTCAATGTGAATGGAACGTGTTTCACACTGGCAGAGCTTCTCTGACAGACATTGTAACCTGGGACTTTGTCTCACAAACTCAAAACATACAAACATGTGCTTCGCTTGGATTTCAGAACACAAAAAAAACAATGGATGCACTTCAGCTGAAGCGTAATGTAAACGTTCAATCACAACAGCAATGACTGTCCGCTCTCTGATTCAAGACGTCTTTTGAAATAGTCTACAAACACAACAAAGACACTTCACTTTGGCGACTTCTATCAAATCATCACTGCAGGGCTTGTTCCAGCAGTTTCAGAGGATTCTATTATTTTTTTCTAAGGTTGAATTTTATATCTAAATGAAAGTCCTGTGGTCATTCACTAGTCTGCGAGGAAGTTGTTATTTCCAGACAAATGTCTCCTCTGTCATAACACTCAAATCTCACACTCGCGCCGCCTCGAGACCCTTCGTGCCAGGTTTGATGTCAATGATGTCAAGTGCTTTGGCTCTCTTGTGTCTCAAATTGTGTCACGACATGTCAGGTTGAAATGCGTGTTTTTGTAAGCGGTTTCAGGACCTCGACAAAGGGGAAGCCTGAGACTTGACTGTACTGCAGAGCAGGACTGAGAATGTGCAGATGCGCACACACACATAATCACGACTGCCGGCATACATATTCAAGCAAGCATGTTTGCATTGGGTGTTTTGTTGTTAAATGTTCATTATATATATTCAGTATTAGTGTTTGATGGTGAAGTTCAAAATGATGTTGACCCAACAGTAAACCAAACACAGCCATAAAATATGGAGAAAAAAAGAAATAAATAAAAAAAGGGAGAATATGGAAAATACAGAGTTCTGGCATGAAACTCTAGTTGTAGCAGTCCGATAGGTCTAACTCAGTCTGACCTAATGACATCATTGTCACATGGCACAGCTGATTGGTTTTCTCCTGTATCAGTAGCCAATGAGCTCATTGCTCAATATTCAAATACCTGGCTTTTGTTTGCTGTAGCAGTTTGGCAGCGCACTTCAGAAACCCTCCACCTTCCCCAGCTCCACCTGTATATATCTGCTACGAGGTGATTCATGTATGTTATATGGGGTTATTCATATGTGCTATATGTGCAGCAGCAGTATTTCCTACATGCAGCATGTTGTGGATGTACTGGCAGTAGCAATTCTTGGTACAGCAGCAGCGTAGTCAGATCTATTCCCCCAAGACCAAATATATTAACATTGTCATGTACATTACCATGCCAATCCCTCTGAGAGTTGTCATGACATAAATACAGTTTTGACACAGGAAAAGTTTATGAATGAATGAATGAATGAATGAATGAATGAATTAATTAATTAAAATATATTGTAAAAAACTGAGAAAAAAAGTGAAATATTCTGACAATTTAAAATAGCTGTGGGAATTTTCTATGTGAATGCATGTTAAAATGTAATTTATTGCAGTGATCAAAGGTGAATTTTCAGAATCATTACTGCAGTCTTCAGTGTCACACTATCCTTCAGAAAGCATTCTAATATGCTGATTTGCTGCTCAAGAAACATTTCTGATTATTATCAATGTTGAAAACAGTTGTGTTGCTTCATATTTTGTGGAAACTAATCTATTTTTTTTTTTTCAGGATTCTTTGAATAGAATGTTCAAAAGAACAACATTTATTTAGAATAGAAACATGTAACATAAATGTCTTTACTATGATTTTTGATCAATTTAATGTGTCCCTTCTGAGTAAAAGTCTTTATTTATTTTACTCATTCAAAAATACTGACCCTAAATGTTTGGACAGTTGTATTATATTAAAAAAAAAAAAAAAAAAAAAAAAAAAAAACTTATACAAACTAGAAATGTTTTGTTGACGTCAGTCTACACTGTTCAATGAATCTGTTCTGTATGTTGTTCCTGTTCCATTAGACAAGAGTGTCTGCTCTTTCTGAATGCATGGTGACATTTCAGCAGGATCTTCAGCGGAAGACTGAACCGTCTGAGAAATAGTCCCTGGCATGTCATGACAGCATACATCCAGCACACATCACAAACCTGAAATGAGGTTTGACAAAGAAAAACACCAGCATAGGAAATGACACTCACCCTTACTGATGTGAGTTTGACATCAACATCATGACAACATGAATAAGGTCAGATGGTGGCAACAAACAACATAACATTTCAAATAGCATAGGAAAACAGAAGTTTAACTATGTTGAACTAATGTTTCTTTTTTTTTTTTTTTGGACTTTGATTAGACTATTTTGAAAGGAAATGTGCAAATGTAGTAATGTCACAATACTAGAATTTCTAACTTTCTTACGATACCTTGAATAAATATTGAGATTCCACACAAATGTATACAATTTTAATATCATAAATTAAAAAAATTAATAAATAATAATAATAATAATAATAATAATAATATGATTGATGGTGGTGATGATGATTATTATTATTATTATTATTATTATCTCTAAGACAGAAATATATTACTAATATAGTGCAACTAAAATATATCTAAGGAACAAAACACGTTTATTTATTTATTTATTTATCAGTAGTAAATTAAAGTAGTTTTGTCTTAATTACTTCACCTGCAAAAATTAAACCCTTGAGGTTTTTTTTTGGGATTTTTGATTAGACTATTTTGAATGGAAATGTGCAAATGTAGTAATGTCACAATACTAGAATTTCTAACTTTCTTATGATACCTTGAAAAAATATTGAGATTCCACGCAAATGTATACAGTTAATGTATACAATTTTAATATCATAAGTAAAATAAAAAAAAATAACAATAATAACAACAACAACAACAACAACAAAACAACAACAACAACAACAACAATAATAATAATAATAATAATAATAATATTATTATTATTATTATTATTATTATCTCTAAGACAGAAATGTATTACTATTATAATGCAACTAAAATATATCTAAGGGACAAAACAAATACTTATTTATTTATTTATCAGTAGTAAATTAAAGTAGTTATGTCTTAATTACTTCACTTGCAAAAATTAAACCCTTGAGGTATTTTGGTGGAAAACTACTGAGGGACCTTTATATGTCTGTGATGGCAGGTTTGCAAACGCTTATAATTACAGATCTAGTGAAATGCTGCAATTATCTGTCTACAAAAATATTGAAAATGATGTGAACAGAGCGGGATGAGTTACATTCAACAGCTCCATGTGCAGTTTCAGGGGTTTGTTCAAATCAGTATGAGCAACAGTAATACTGATGCTTGCTTTAGCCAACACCATTAATAGTGTATTCTTTATTTAATGTGTCATTAAGCAGACACTTTCTTATACAAAGCGACTTGCACTTACTACTAGACAGCGTCCCTGGGGCAACCTGGATCCCAGTATCACTCCGGTCCATTAATCACGTCTTCCAGGCCTTGAACACAACAAGCTTTGAGTTACTAGCCCAGATTTTTACCCACTAATCTAGTGCTGCCACAGTCTACATGATGCAGTATATTCCTTGTTGCTGATATTTCTTACCCTTGCGACCAAAACATACTCTATTCAAGTATGTGAATGCAAAAGCTTCTAGCTGCGTTCGATTTCACGCATCATAATTCTGTGTCACACTATGAATTCATAACCCTTGTGAAAATGAAATGCACTTTAGCATACTTTTAAAAAGAGTATGTATTAAGGAAAGATTATGCTTACTAAAATAATATACTGTAGTGTGAATTGAATGTAATGTTTGCAGACACTTATTTGCATGGTATTGCAACTAAATGTATTTACATTTTCATGTAATTTACATCTAAATGTAAAATGTATTTTTTTAAATGTATTATAGGTTACATTCATATTACATTCAATTAGCTGAACTTTAGAGTTTTTTTATGCACACTTACGTATGACTTAAGTATATATTTATATGTATTTTCATAAATACTTCTATTGTGTTTGAAATATGGTTAAATATTGGAGTTGCAATTTAATATAAGTGTGTATCACTGCATGCTTGCAATGCCAAACATTCACGTCTGTTTCTAGTCAATTATACACATTGCATCGCATGAGGAAATGGTCCACATTCAGTAGTTCAAGGTAATCGCAGCATGAAAGGGCACATAATTTTTATTCCTTTCAATGCTGTATGCTTGGAAAAACATGATAAAACACAGTCTGATCTAATCAGTGTAGTTTAATTAAAACACTCCTGCTGGTATTATGAACTATGTTTCTCACCGTCATGTTTTCGTTTTCTTTGCTCTGCAGGAACTAAAAGAGCTTCGTAATGAAATGCATTCATCTTCTGTATATGAATGCACAGAGGTCATTGCCACAGGTGATGGTCTTTGCATTAATTATATTGATATCCTTTTGTTCTTTTCATGAAAAATGTTATTGTGCTCACTTGCATGGGCTTGAATTTAGAGTTCTTGGATACTCTTCTTTAATTGGATTCTTTCCTTGTGTTGCCGTCATCATTGATCCTTACGCTGGTCTGAGCAAGGTCAAATCTCTTATAGTTATACATGGACTTCATTTGGCAGCCACAAAGAAAGATTGTCCAAGAGACATTAAAGAAATGTTGTCCAAGGCGATGGGCCAAAGCTGATCAAGGCCAATGCACTGTTTGCATTGCTTAATTGGTCCACAGCTTGCCATATTTGAACAATCTTCATGGTATTTAACTGAATGTTTTACAATGAACAGATAAATACTTTTTGAAAGTATTATTGTTTAAATAAAATCAAATGCATGCAAATAATGAATCATAAACTATGCCATGATTTATTGAGTGCAGAAATCTTACCAGTTTCCTACTTGTTCCATTTATGTGTAATTGGCAAATATGCATCGCATTAAGTTTCTTAGTTTCATTAGTTTATGTTAAAACACTGTAATCCAAAGGATATGCATTTAATATGCAAATACATCAATCTTAATTGTAAATCTAAGTATATGCAAAACAATGTGAGCACCTTGGGAAACAGGCAATAATATTTCTTTATTAAGGTGTTTTACCACCATTTGCCTGTAATACAGCTTCCAACCTTATTAAAATTGACTCATACAACTCCTGAATAGTCTCCAGCTGAATGTTGAAGGAGGGAATCTGCTTCTCACTCTTCTTTCCAAAACTGCCCACAGTAAGTCTGGTGATTGTAGGGTGATGTTAAAGTTCATCTTGGTGCTGTCCAGGTTTGATGACCATGACTCAGAAGCCGCAGCTCTTTCATAAATGTTGTATTTGTGAAGTTCTCTGTGGTTGGTTTTTGTGGAGGTGAATTTTGAGGTTCGCTGCCACTTTTGCTAGAGTAGTTCTGTGTTGTTTGGACACAATCCTTCTTAGTGATTGATGGTTCCTATCATTCACTTTCAGTTTTCGACCACATATCTTGTTCGCTGATGAAGTCTTGCCGTGCTTTGTGTTCACAGTCATAATCATAAAGACTGCTGTCCCTAAAATATCAGAAAATTGGGTTGTTAAGATTAGAGAAACCCCTGGTAAAGGGCTCCAATAATTTACCCTTTTTGGAAATCAGACAAGTCAGTCATTTTGTGGGTCGCTTACTTAAAGTGCCCTTATTATGGGTAATGAAAGGTACATATTTGGTTTTGGGAGTCTCCAACAACGGGTTGACATGCATGCAAGGTCAAAAAACACTTCCAGTGTCTTATATGCATTATTTTTTACCTTACTTGCTCAACCACTCCCAAACAATTTGCGCAACGATTCATTTTTCCAAAACCCTCCTTTGTGTGACGCTAATCTGCTGTGATTGGTCCAATTGGTCTAATTTTCATTTCAACATGCCTGTAATGCCTGATAAAGCAGCGTTTGAGCACGCAGAGCTGCTTTGTGTGCAGCGTTACCGGGGAAACCGCTATTTTACCGCTCCAAAAGCGGCACCTAGTGACAAAGAATGAATTTGCATTTTCATTCAGACCAACGTGAAAAGACCAAAAGTGGCAGACAATATGCTAATGTTTCATGTTGAGGTCAACATGAAATGGCTTGGGATTTGTTTTAAAAACGACTATTTTCAATGATTCAGAGTCGACTCTTTCTTTTGAGAGACAATAACTTTATACACGGTGCACTTTCAGATTTAAAACTTTGCAGGATGTTTTCATGCACTTAGAGCTGCGTTACACACTGCATGAAAGGTCATTTTCAAAAAAACCATAATAGGGGCAATAAACACTGCTGAATACAACGTATACCACACTGATATACAAACTAGAGAAAATTGATGACGAAAGAAATAAAAAAAAATATATATATATATAATAATAAATAAAAGATAATCAATTTTTTATTACAAAGTTATTTTATAAAAGAGCTATTTCCCCTATTTTTAATGCATTTTTTAAATTAAATTAAATCAATTAATTTAGATGATACCACATTAAGCACATAGGTTATTTATTTATTTTTTTCAGTATAGAAACCACCCTCAACACCCACATATAGTAGCATGTGCAAACAACAACTGCTTTGCTGCCTTCGCAGCAGCTTGGAAACCGCTCCCATCCCTGGTGTAGTGATATTGATAAATGCGGTGCAAGTGTGAGTGTTTGGATGGAGAGTGATGCTGCTCCATGCGTATATCCTGTCAGAGGAAGCACACGGTTTCGCTGTGGCCCCTCCGGGCACCATATGGCCCTCTTTCCTTCTGAACAGGAGAAGGCGGTGCGTCTGCTGGAAGTCTGTTGTTTCCAGCTCCTGGCAGAGATCGAGCAGATTTGTCTTGATTTCACTGATACAGATCACATAATGATGCTTTCCACTGAAGCCAAGTAAAAGGAAATTCACTGACAATATATCATGTGTAAATCTGCGCAGTGGTGCTGATTTTATCATATTATTTATAATATATGATATTTGCAGCAGCACAGGGGGTAGAGCACATACTGTTGATGCATAAGAGATGTTCTTTTAATGGCATTAAAGTATTTAATCCCACTGTATCGTGTCTCAATCCATTCCCACATGACTGCAGTCCATTAATTAACTTCTTGTGAAGACAAAAGCTGTGTGTTTGACTGGAAGAAGCATTATAATGGATTATGGACTCGTATTTTAGCCAGAAGCAATGGTTTGAAGTTAAAGTACGGCTTTAGGAACAATTATCAACCCAAACCGGGTCAAATCAAACCAACTAACAGTCTCAGAACAGTTTTCAGAGAGTTTTAGTATACATGGTTCCATGAAGAAGCTCTAACAAGTTCTTTATAATGGAAAAATGTTTCTTAGAACTGCTCATTGACAAATTATTTGGGAAATCAAAAAATGGGTGGCCTGTGGCAACCGTGAAACCATGTGTCACTGTGGGAAAAAAAAACCTTTAAATGTTTTTAAGAGCACTGGATCCTGTCATTGGAATGCATTTAAGCATTTATTATGTGACCAGCTTTTCTGAATGAACAAACAGAGAAAATGAATTTATTCCTTTCACTACAACTACTGTGCTGTAAATTGTGGTTTGTTTGGTAGATCTTCACATAAAGAAATAAACTAGTGGGACTATTTCTGATGACATACGAAAAATAAATAAATAAATGAAATAACTTGTCAAACACAACATATTCAACACTGGAAAACATGAGTGTATTTTTAACTGTTGATGGGTTAACAGCATGTTCCCATACTATATACAGGAAAAAATTAAAAAAAAAAATAACCAGACATGTCATGTAATTTTACTGTAAAATGCTGTTAATTGTACAGTTTTTTTTTTAAGAAGTAAAAATTAACGAATCAGCATATCATTCAAAAACTATCAACTAACATTCCCATAATCATAAATATATATACGTAGATGCCCCATTAGCGACTGTTTCTATGGGCCGCTATACGTAAGCCGTCCGCCATATTGTAGCGGTAAACTTGACGTCATTCACCATAGTAATCACTGAATATTCGAACACAATCCACAGTCCACAATGCCACAATCATGCACAGAACGGCTCAACGGCTCTGTGCGAACCTATGGTGAATGACATCAAAAATACCCTTCCAAGATGGCGGCCGCATCTACGTGCCTGGAGCGGTCGAGTAGGGCGTCTATATAGGTCTATGCCCATAATTCCCTGTGTGACATTCTGCTTTTGAAAGTAATCATGTTTATTTTCTTGTTGATTTGTAAAAATGCAGCCAGTTACATAACTAGGAAATGTATACAAATTTACAAATGACAAAACTGTTAAAATACTCATGAACATGAATCTAAGAGTGAAAGATGCATATCTGAGACACGGTGTTGTGAGAGATAAGCATCAGCGTATCGGTGCATGGGGACTGAACCAGTAATAAGTGTCCTGTAAGTCACTTCGGATAAGTCGGTGTCAGGTAAATACAGAAGAACAATGTTGTACTTTGCAAATGAGGTGCAGTTGCTCTGGGTTTCTCGTAAGCAGTTGTAATGGACAGTCCACTGGCCTGTACGTGAATGGACTGAAAAAGAGGTCTAGACTGGAGCTGGTTTCCCAGCTCTGCGCATCGGATTAGAAATCTTAATGTGTGTATGATTATGACCTGCTTTCCTCTCCAATATGGTAGCTCTGCCCCACGATATGCTGAGATGTGTAATCACTTGGCCAACTGCTTCATTAATGGGATTTTGCTGCTTTGCGACGAAAGTCAATGTACTTTGCAGATAAAGCTACTGTTTATCCTTTTAATGTGTCACTTTAAATACATTAGGCCTTTTTGGCCGCCTGCCCTTGTAATCCTGCATGAATAGTGGCAAGACAAACCATTTATAACTTCAGCCATAAACATCAGCGGCATTGTTTTCCATAATGATGCTAATTTTCTTGTAGGGAGGGAGTTTTTTTGTGTTGGGCCCAGGCTAAATTGTATTATCGCTGAATAGGATTGCATTAAAAGCGTAATGCAAGTAGTAGAGGTTTATGACTGCGTGATAATAGGGTGTAAAATACAGGTCACCTTGGTGACAGAGGAGAGAACAGCCAGAGAGTGCGCACAGCATAAGAGAGCAGTGTAAAGATGGTTGCTTATAATCTTTCTTTCTTTATTTTTTTAAATTAGGGTTGGGGTGGGGGTGCAATTCATTTTCTACCGTTTATAATCATTTCACAAGTTTCAAAATTCTTTTTTTTTTTTCTAATGTTACTTAATATCAACGTTGTTTGAACAAAAAAGCCATACTTCACCTTTCGGTTGCAAGCATTTTGGTCAGTCAACACACTCTCCATCAACTTCCAGCCAACTCAAAATGGGTAATGAAAATAATTCAGTCCACAGCCTATTTCATTTGGAAAGATATGCTCTCCTACAGCATCATTAATAATGAAGACTTTCAGAACATGATCCACACACTCAGATATAATGGAGAAAAGAAATGTCAAGGTTTACATTGGATTCAGTGGATTTTTTTTCTTCTTCAGCTGTATTAACCCTCTATGGTACCGTGTTGCCTCCAGACAACACAACATATATTTGATTTTTTTTAAATAAAATGAGAGACCCATTTAACTGATCAGTGCTATCTCAGGGAAGTAGAAGTCAAATACTAATAAATGAAAATACAAAAAAGTGGTCACATGACCCACAGGGGTCCATTTTGTTTCCACTTTCAGGACATGTGCACATGTCACATGACTCCATATTTTGCTCAATGAAAAGTGAATTTTTCATAAATTTTCATACATATAATTGCCAAAAAATCTGAGTCACCTTCATTGGAAAGTAAAGAAGTATTTTCAAAAACATTACATAATATTTCATGAAATGTTTCACAGGAAATTACAAAAAAACTGCATGTTGTCTCATGTTGTATGTGCATGCTTGTAAGGATAAAGTGCATATTAGTATAAGGTTATGATGATTTTTCATTTTTTTTACTTTGAAACAACACTGATCATAATGTTTTGGTACAGATGTGATAGTTTAGTTATGCTTGTGATCCACAATGGTATAATGTTGCCTGAGAGCAACAGCTGGATATGAAACGTTACTTTTTATTAAATATGAGATGTGCAATACATTAAACTAGATAAATCTGTTTGTTCAAGTTTTTGGTTAAATAAATTGATTGTTTCAATAAATATATTTATTTTTTCTGCATGAAAATGTCAAATGATTAAATTAGTCTGTTGTGGTACAATGTTGCCTTGAGGCAACAAACTTTTAAAAAATAAATAAATACAAAATAACAAAAATGTTTATTGATATTGCTATAGTGTCCAATTTTAAGTAGAAAAACATCACAAATATATATATATATATTTTTCCTCATTGATATCATATTCCGTACCATAGAGGGTGTACTAAACTGTCTACTGCAGTAAAATAAGACACATAATGGCAATCTAGAACCAAATCTTAGTATATATTAACTCAAAATCGGTTTAAAAAAATGTGAAAATGGAATGAATGAATGAATATCAGAATCAAGAAGAAGAAGAAATGACAATTGACTGGATGATGAAACATTTTATACCTAAATAGAAGCAGATGTGAATGTGAATTTACAGTGGAATATTATTGTTAACATTATTACATTAACATTGCCCATCATTAAATACTTGCATTAATTATTGTCAGGATTTTAGATAGTCTACTTAAACTGCAACAGTAGTCTAAAACACCAAGATCCGCTGAAAAGGAAAACAATTGTTTTGTTTCTTTGGAATAATGTGCCTTGATAAATGATGAGCAGATATGCATACGTAAATAGGGCCAGTTTTGATTTCCTGCTGACTTTAAAGATAGCCCAAAATAATATTTCAGTTTATCTGCCTATATCATAAATAGAACACCAGATGCTAGCTAAATCTTTTTTTTTCCCATTTTGTGTCTTTGGATGGTTTTCATGAGCCGAACAGCTAAAAGAGGAAAAGCCGCTAATCACATTTGTGTCAGTGCTGTTTGTTTGTTTGTATGCCAGCGTCTGATTGATACCCACCTGAAGTGACGCCGCCTTCATGTGTGACTGGTGGCTGACTTACTGAAGTGGGTTTGAGTTAGTTTGGAGCCAGAGGCTGTTGCCGAACAAACACACAAGCAGTGGCAATGTCGCCGCAGTCTTTCTGGGATGGTGTCAGAATGAATGACACATGTTTGCTGGTGACTGCGAGACACAGCCGTGAGCAGAGATTTCATTTTAGAAGACAAGAGCAAGGTATTTATAGATGCATTTCTGTTCACATTAATTGCTAGTGCTGTATCTCATTATAAAACTCTTTGCTTTCATTGCAGGGCTTGTTAGCAACGAAACAGCTCTTTAGAAGTCACAACACTCGTATGCTGAAGAAAAATAACAGCTGTGCCATTTTAACTTAAAGGAATAGCTCACCCAAAAATGAAAATTTGCTGAAAATGTTCTCACCCTCAGGCCAACCAAGATGTAGATGAGAAATGTATCATTATATCACTTGCTCACCAGTGGATCCACACCACTCCAATCCATCAAATAACATCTTGAATAGCTGCATGTTTGTAAGAAACAAATCATTAAGCATTAAGATCATTAAGCTCTTTTTAACTTCAAACTGTTGCTTCTGGCTAAAATATGAGTACATAATCTATAATAACACCTTCTCCTGTGAAAAGTCCATCTCATACGAATCAGGAGAGAACTATGATTGTGGTTTATTAGTACTAGCTGCTATATTGGTTTAATTAAACATGTAATAAATAATGTACTAATGTAATAATACATAATTAATCAGTTTGGACTCACCTAGAGTTTACTTTGCTAAAGCAAGGCTGGTGGTACATTACCCCACTTATTACATGATGCTTACTGAATACATAAATAAATGGACTTGAAATATTAATTGGAGCTGTTATTTTTTAATGTGAAATGAGAGCACAGAGTAATGCAACAGAAATGAGATGAGCACAGATGTAGTACAAATGTAAAACATCTCTTGCTGAGACGCCAGTCAATATTACTGTTCAACATAATTATGGAAAATTATTTGACCATAGAATGCTGCACTGACATATCAGAACCAGTAATAAGATAATGTATCATTATATTCTTTTGTTAATTTAGTGAAAAACTTTTTTGTTCAAAAGCTTGTTTGTGTTTCTTTAGAAAGTGATGTTCTTACAACAGGCGGATTTACACATTTGTCACATTTTAAAACACCGCAGCCTGATATTCTTGTTGTAAAGCACCTGAGGACAGATATTTTGATGTTTTCTGTGGTTTGTAATATACTCTAATTGACATGGACAGGAACTCTGTGCAGCTCTCACAGGAACAGTTCAGTCAGATCTTTTACTGTCTCATTCATCTGCATCACTGCGCTCAAAACAGGCTGAGGGACGGACATTGTGTGATGGATTTCCTTATTAGTAGTATGTGCTGGGGCAAGCATCACTATTGCTGCTGCTCAAACAAACCCCTTAACCAAACATCTCGTCCTGCAGCGTTTATGAATGATTCCTAAAATCTCTAAGTGGTCTTGTCACTAAGTGATCACACTGTTTTCATCTGCTAAAAAAACAGGACAAACTGTTTATGTTTTAAACTGTATTTTATTTTCCACAACAGCATTAAATAAATAATAAAAATAAATATAATATAATAAAATAAAAGGTTAATTGTGACTTGTTATTTCACAATTCGACTTTTTTCTGAGGTTTTTTTCTCTAAATTGCGAGAAAAAAAGAGAGTTTTGAGCTATGAACTCAGAATGTAAACTCTTTTTTTATTTCTCACAATTCTAAGTTTACGTCTCGGATTTACATTTCACAGTTCTGTGGGTTTGTTGTTTTTTTTTCTCTCAGCCATGAGATAATTACAACTTTTTATCTCAAAATTCTGGCTTTTCTTCTCAGTATTGTGAGTTCGTATCTTGCAATGCAGTGTTTATATCTTGCATTTCTGAGGTTATATCATGCAAGTTTATATCTTGCAATTCTGTTTATATTTCACAATTTTAAGTTTAAATCTCACAATTCTGAGTTAAAATCAAATAAAATGTGACTTTTTAGCTCACAATTCTGACTGAGAAGATCTTAAAGGGGTCATATGACATTGCTAAAAATAACATTATTTTGTGTATTTGGTGTAATGCAATGTGTTTATGCAATTTAAGGTTCAAAAACACATTATTTTCCATATACTGTACATTATTGTTGCTCCTCTATGCTCTGCCTTTCTGAAACGCGTAAATTTTTACAAAGGTCATCGTTCTGAGAAGCGAGGTGTGCTCTGGTTGGCCAGCTATCCAGTGCGTTGTGATTGGCCAAATATCTCAAGCGTGTGACAGAAATGTTACGCCCTTTACCGTATTGTGATGCCGTGTCCCGGCGTGACGACGCAAAAACAAAAAAAAACATTATAAACGAGGCATTTGTTGCATCCAGGGGGGACATAATTACTGATTATAATGACTTATACTGACTTTTTACGCGTCGCGTTGCATCGCGCCGCATAAACATTACCATGTCGGCATTTGTGATCGGAGAAATTACAAACAACAAGCACTACTCTACACAGTTCAAAACTCACGTTTTAATCGTCAGTGACAAATTCTTTAAATAAGAAAACGTACTTACAGGCTGTGAGTCAGAAGCGCCAGACTGTCCTTGCAAAGTTGGAATTGCCCCACTTTATAGAAACAGCCTTTGAGCACAACTGGCAGGCTACTCCCAGGTTCAGGAAATAGTCCTCCATAAAATGCGCTGCACACACTCTAGTATTTGGGTTGAACTGTTCTGAAACAGTGTTGTAAATACAACTTAACCACTGATTTCTAGCTGTGTCCTCTTTTGGAAGTCCAAACAAAGTACTTTCGCTTTCACAACGAAACAGCGTCTCCAGGACATGGTGCCAGCGGCAGCAACAATATGACAGCGAGAATAATGAGTCTTGAGTCGTGGATGAGTCTTAACTTTTATAAATAATATCTCTTTGGTTTTGAGACTTTAGTCTTTGCAACTTCAGGGATCTTATCTATGCAAAAACAGTTTTTAACTCTCCAAAGAGAAAGGAAAACTTGAAATCACATCATATGGCCCCTTTAACACACTAATAAACACAAATGTAAATATACATGACCACATCCCCAGAGTTTAATTACAAGAAATATACTTTGGATAAGTAGCTCTGCTGGCAATATTTACACGTATATTTTCTGCAAAACCGTGACCCTGTTAATGATTTGTGACTGTGTGCTCTAATTGTGAGCATGTATTAACCCACCTCTCCCTCATAATTAATGTGTAATTTCACATGAGGATGAGATGATCTCTCACCACTGAGATTGCAGAGGAGAACTAAACGAGCATTTCTGTTGGATCCAGTGAGTCCCACAAACTGCCTTCGTTAGCAGCAGGTCTCAGTAATGGCTGGAGACTTAATGCACAACATTAGCAGAAAGAGCCCATGTTGCACACATATTGCAGAATTACAATGCAAACGGAAACACAGCTCTGCTGGGCGTTGGTAATTTTGTGCATTTTAATAAAGCTCATGCCCCTGAATGGCAGCGATTCCATTTCAGCGTATAATAAGATGTCCACGTGGCGTTAAACTGTGCTAATATTTAATTTGAAAAGAGTGCAGTGAAGCATGGATCTAATATGAACATTTTGCTAATACTGTGCACTGAAATTGTTCATTATTCTTGAGGTAGCTCTTATCTTTGAATATTTCTGTCATACCGAGGCTCATTGAGCCCAACCAATGATGACAACTCATATTTTGCACTTAAATACCTGTTAACATGTAATAATAATACTACTAATAATGGTGATGATTTTTTTTATTTTATTTTTTTTTTATTGGATAACATGAAAAATGTTTACCAACCCCAAACTTTTGAATGGCATCACTATTGTATGAGAGCAGCTTTATAAAGACTTTGCAGTCAGAGAATATTTACTATGATAAACTAGATTATGACTGGTGCAAGAAACCTCAATTCATATTGTCACTGACATTGCGTACAGTATAATAGAGGAGATCACTTAAAATCTCACATAATTTGCACCTAACACTTCAAAAGAAATGCTTTACAAGAAAAGTTTCTGTGCATAGTTCTGTTTTTGTGCTCTTATAATCACTTGTTAGTGTCTCATTAGTGTCTTGTTAGTGCAGGAACTGTACAGTGTTGCTTTTTTTTTTTCTTCTTCTTCTTTCCAAAAATATATTATGCTCTTAATATGAGTAGAAATCAATGCCAGTTCAAAAATATTTTTGGTAAGACTTTAGTTTAGGGACCAATTCTCACTATTAGCTATTTGCTTTAGCATGCAATATGCATGCAACTAATATATTGGCTGTTTATTACTTATAAAGCACATTTTGGTAACACTTTATTTTAAGGTCTCTTAACTAGTTGCTTATTAGCATGCGTATTACTAGAATATTAGCCATTTATTAGTAGTAATTAAGCACATGTTAATGCCTTATTCTAAATGACCTTATTCTGCATCCCTAATCCTACCCAATACCTAAACTTAACAACTGCCTTATTAACTATTAATAAGCAGCAAATTAGGAATTTATTGAGGGAAAAGTCATAGTTAATAGTGAATAAGTGTTCCCTATTCTAAAGTGTTACCCACATTTTAATGTCTTATTCTGCATGGGCATATTTTAGATCCCTTAATCTTTAAACCCCATACCTAAACTTAACAATTACCTTACTAACTATTAATAAGCAGCAAATTAGGAGCTTGAGGCAAAACTCGTAGTTAATAGTAATTTAATTGTGATAACAGGTCAAAGTCTTTTTTACTATAATTTTGGTAAAAAAAAAAAAAAGAAGCATAACAATAGTAAATGGCAAATATAGGGGTGATAACAGAAGTTGGTCAAGACATCATTAAATTGGGATCCATGTTACCTATCCAAGTCAGCATAATTTACAGCTATTACTTTTTACTGAAACTACATAATTGCAAATATCTAAAGAAATGTGAATGAGGGATAGCAGACTTAGTGACTTAAGCCCTTTTACAGCCAACATTTTAAAGGCCCCATCGGTTTGTGAGAGTGTACTTTTTTTTTTTTTTTTTTTTTTTTTTTTTTGGCATAAGCTGAAAAATTTGTGAAGTGAAAATGCTCTATAAAATTGTGGCCAAATTTTAAGAGATTGGTTCACTACTATATTTAATGAGTACTTGGACACTGGTTCAGGAAAAAGTATCTTGAAACAGAGCAATGTTTTTAATGAAACTGTGTTATAGAGCGTCTTCTCAAATTGAAACCATGTAGGGCTAGAATTGTCTCGCATAGTTGTTGAAACAGACAATGATGAAAACGATTAAGTAAAAAGTCTTTAATAACACACTCAGAAGGTAAATCTAACAAATAGAGACACAAAAGTACAACTCATGCATTAACAAGAACAGACAACTGAACACTGAAAGGACTGCAACTTCAATACCAAGCAAATGAGGGAGATAATTATATACCCCTGTGAGATTAAACAAATCACCAGGACAACTGATAAGTAAGTGGGGAACCTGAACAAAGGAAGACAAGAAACTAATGAAAACAAACTAAAAGTCCATGGTAATGAAACTAACTAAACAGAACCATGACAAAAATGTCCATTTGAAGAATCCATGCAACAAAGTAAAGCTCTTATATTTGAGGCCTATTGGTAATATTGAAAATTAGGTAACGAAGGTCCACCAAAAGTTTGACACATATATTCTTTGATAGGGATTTGTTTGCTCCAAATATAGCTAGATGTCAACTTATCAAGATTTATGAAAAATTATTTTGTTTCAAAATAGGAATAGGCTACACCAGAACAGAAAGAAAATTCATATGCATAATCTCACTCTTCTGTAAATTTACTTTAAACCAAAATATTTTACCAAAGACTTTACCAACAGTTCTAACAGATTTGGGAGACTAGTGAGAGGATCAGACATATAGATACAGTGAGCATTATTCAAAGATATCTTACGCTCAATGCTACCTCTGTCCGTGCCTTTGCACTATTAATAATAAATTATTTTAACCCATTGAGTAAATTTCGGCCCAAAACCAAATTGTTTCAGGGTATAAAAAAGGCAATCTCATTCAACACAATCAAATGATTTTTCAGCATCTTAATAATTCAGAGCTATCACAAGGGGTAGTATAATAAAGAATCTAAAATAAAAAAATAAAATAAATAAATAAATGCATGCATAGTACATACATACAGACATACATAAATGCCGATTCTTAATAAATCCAGGCTGATCATCTGGAATTAAGTAGGGTAACACTACTTCTAATCTGTTTCTCTAGAAACAGATTAGAAAAGGAAATGAAAGGAAAGGACGTGACATGACGTGTGGCTAAGTATGGTGTTCCATACTTGGAATTTGTGCTTTGCATTTAACCCATCCAAGTGCACACACACAGCAGTGAGAAGTGAACAAACACATACACTGTGAACACAAACCCAGAGCAGTGGGCAGCCATTTATGCTGAAGCGCCCGGGGAGCAGTTGGGGGTTCGGTGCCTTGCTCAAGGGTCTCACCTCAGTCGTGGTATTGAGGGTGGAGAGAGCACTGGACATTCACTCCCCCCACCTACAATCCCTGCCGGACCTGAGACTCGAACCCGCAACCTTCGGGTTACAAGTCCAACTCTCTAACCATTAAGGCACGACTGCTCCAGAAAAGCTTTTGACACAGTGCACGATTTTAGCAATCATGTAAGATCATTACAAATCACACTGTGCGGCATGGATCTAATAAACTTGGGTACGACATGTATGCAGACTGTATGATGATGACACCTTGTGACTTGTACGCTACGACGCAAGTTACAATCGAAGAATAAAGCATCATTAGTATGTACTAGTGTTAAACAAAAAGAGCATGACGAAGCACACTATGGCAGTTGTACTTTTTATGTTTGCTGAAAAAAAGAGGAAGCTGTGAAAGAGGAAGTTAAAAGAGTTTGAGGTAAGCAGTTTTACGTTAAAGTGCCATGTCGCATTGATCAGCACACCATTTCATGTTGTATTCTTATTGACTGGTCAGTAAACGTGGGTCGTAGCAGCAAACACACTGTGCGCTGATCATGCTCAATTTCTAAAACTGTCAGAAAATGAGGCTATCTTTGTATGTCTTTTACCCTCTCACATTGTACGACATGATCACACAGAAATCGCTATAATTGTTTCACGATGCCAAAATCCTGCAGTGTGTAGAAGGCTGCAGGCATGTTCAATTCACTAAGAAACGCCTTGTATGAAGTTTCATTTGTAAATGACTCTGAAGAATACAAATCACGATAAAACTCCTGGAAGCGCTAATTGATAAACTGGTCTGCCGTATTCTGCCATACCGTTTTTTGTTTTGTTTTGTTTTTTTCTCCAGGTTCATACGTTTTGGACTGTACCTCCTTAATAAGATTCTCATTATATCTTGTGAATAGAAGGCTATATACTGTTTGAAGGACAGTTATTTGTTTAAAAAAAACTCATCTGATGCGGTTTGGACCAGTAATGTGTCAGTTATGAAGTATTTTCATATATATTTCGGCGAAGCTTACCAAAAAAACATCTACTTCATAGCATGCTCACTAGCGCCCCCCCTCCCAATAGTGAGAATTGGACCTTAAAATAGAGTGTGACTATGTTTTTAAATACGGTGAAGGAACCGATAGTAAATCAACAACCAGTAGCATAAATGTAAAATATGAACGTTTCACAAGCCTCCATATTCAGATGCTGTGAATGTTGATCTGATGCTAGATTGGGTATCTGCCTTAAATCTCATTTTAGAAGTTGTGGATATTGATCATGATATTGGTGGTGTGAATAATTGAACAGAGTTTTGGCAAGTGGTTGGCCAGGTTTGAGCGGATCTCTCCAGGTGCATCACGGCTGACAGTAAAGTGCTTCTGGCCTGCCAGCTTTTATCAGGCTAAGCAAGGCTGATGCACGCTTGTTTCCCTGCCATGCAATTGGCAATGTTCTGACACACACACACACACACACAAACACACAGAGAGAGAGAGACAGACAGAGACAGCCGTACACATTCACTGTCATGAAGGTGCAAGGCCAGAAAAGCAATGACCTTAAATGATCTGAAACTAATAGAACAACCTTAGGAATGAAGAAGACAGCATTTGTGCCAAAGAAAAGGGTACAGACAAAATTGAAAATGTGATGTTTCCACTTGTAGTGTAATTCATATCTTAAAAGTATATTTTAACAAACTTAAGTGTACTTAAAGACACTGTCATGACTATGTTTCTTCACACACTTAAGTTCACTTTTTAAAAAAGTGCACTTTGTAATAATGACAAATGAAAAGTTTTACTTTAAAGTACATTTGAATGCAATAAAATGTTTTTTTTTTTGTTTTTTTTTACAAAAAAATGTAAGAGGTTTAAATGTAAGCTACTAAATTGCAACTTTAAATATATGGCATACAAGTTAATATACAAGTTAATCCTTAATATTTGTGAGTACCATTCAGTGGTACACTTTAATCATATTTCATAGATAATAGAAATAATTCTGAAACTGTCAAAACACTATTTCCGTCTAAAGCTAATTCAGCTAATTGAAACTATAAACCATTAATTAATTTCTATTAACATGCAGTTAAACATCTGAAACCATTGCGTCCAGTTTGCATTTAAGTATATTATTTTACAGTATTATTTATAGTATATGATTTATATTTAAAGTATTATAGAATATTATTATATCTGTAATAAATGCTCTTTTTAAAAGTATGCTAAAGTGTACTTCATTTGCACAAGGGCTTCCGAGCTTAGGTTTTGTCCTATTATGAATGCAGAACATATTTTACTTTGTTTAACCTGTCAAAAGTAAAAGTTTATCATTAGCTCCATATCATGTCTGTCACACAAACAAGATCAGATCAGGTCAATAATAAAAGGTTAATACTTAGTGTGAGTACTTTGTTCATTCTCTATGTATGCATGTGCAAACCCAACAAAACATTTCCAGCATTTGCATATTCTCATGAAAAACGAGCTTATGTTTCACACATTGGCGTGTTTCTCTGTTGTGGGGTGTCATTTAAATCACAACCAATATGGCCGTTCTGGGCCGCAGTGACTGTGTGAATATGATTTGTGAAATTCAGATACTTGCTGCTCGGTCTCTGCCAAGTGCGCTGATTGCTTTTCTTTGGGAGAAGCCCTTGAGTCAGGAGTCGAGTAATAAGTGTTTTGCTGACTGCGGGCATCGGGAAGCTTTTGTTGGAAAGACATCTGGGGCATAAAGCGCAGCGTCGCAGAGGTTCAGAACAACAGCGGGGCTGTAACAAGGACGTGTGGCGGCTCCAAAGCACAACCCATAACTGCTGACTTAATGAGATCACGAGTGTACAGGATGAGTATTCGGGACGCTGGGCCGGGACGGGACGGTCTCTGTGGGGCGGGTGAAGCCCTCCAGTGCCGTTGTCCTTGCTGGGAGTAATGCAGGTTGTGTTTTGGGGCTTGGATAAGTCGTACATCCGGTTATTAATGGGGTTACGCTAATGAATTACAAACAGGCCTGTGGTGAGGGGACACCGTCTCCTGCTGTCATCTGGATTTGAGCCCAATGACACCACACATTGTTGTCCCTGGTCTGAGAACAGAACACAGCAAGGCCTGAACGCATATTCAGACGAAACTTTTGCATAATCTGTATTTAAACAGTTCCCTTGTATAGAAAGTGCAAAAAGAAAGTGCTTCTAAAATATACAAGGACACGCTTAAACTTCAGAAACACTGACTGTCCCAAAATGACTAATGGGTTAACTGTAGTTTAATGATTATGTAGTCTTTGATGTTATTTATTTATTTGTTTGTTTGTTTGTTTTACATAGTCAAGCTCAGCCATGTTAGTTATCTTAACCTTAAAATACTGAGACAATGGAATGAGATTGTTTAGTTCAAATGAGTATATGTATAATCATAATGTAAAATAGTTGCATTGAAAGTGTGGCACAAAGATAAATATTAATTTAGTTGTTAAAATGTACAGCATTCATTTGTTTATTAAACTATAATGAATTGGATATTAATTGAAATGGTTTCAGCATATTGTTTTATGATTTTAATTGTTAGATATGGCCTCAGATGCTGTAGTCTGTTCACGAACTGTCTGATATATTGTGCACAAAAATGATAAGAAGTTGGAATCACAAGTTCCAGTAAGACTGAATGACTGATATGTATTTTGCTGGAATCACTCTTGATTTGTGTCAGTCCACCTGGAAACAAAAACCCCAAAACCTTTTTTTTTGAGGCTTCAGAAAATTGCTTAGCAGGCATAAAAAAAAATATATATATATATATATATATATAAAATCCAGGGTTTATTAAACAGTAATTAACTTCAGTAATTTGCTTTGCATTTACTACAAACAAATGAACAAACAAACAAACAAACAGAAAAACAAACAAACAAATAAATAAATAAATAAGGAGAAATACTGTATGTGTGTATATTTTTACATTTTGAAATAATTATAGTTGAATTAACCATTTGAATTAAGTTTTCAAATGAGCATGTCTTAATGCATTTTGGGATTGCAAATGATTTGGTTTGGTTGAAATAGTTTATTATTGTGGTTGTTCCATGTTTTTTTCTGGACTTTTATGTTTGTAAATTTATGTAAATTTATGTTTGTATTTATTTATTATGTGCCTTATTTGTAGTCATTTTGTTGCCTTTTGTAGTTCCCATGTGTGTCTAGTTGTTAGCTTAGTCAAACTGTGTAGTCAGTCTTTTGGATTTGGAACATGAGGGATAGTAAATGATGATTTTATTTGTAGGTGAACTTTCTTTTTAAAGTTTCATTGTCAAATGTTTGGCTCTATGAGACTAATGTTATCCTAAATCATATTTGTGAATGTTACTTTTAAGGACATGCAACTCTTTGCAGGGATATAAATATGCCAGAGGACAATTACTTTACTTTGCAATCAAGTATTATCGAGTCAAGCTCTATTGCCATAACAGTGTTTGCAGGAATGCTAATTTTTAAAAAGTGCATTTGGTTTTTGGCAGCCTCCTCATAGCTGGTCCTGCATTTGTCTTAATAATACCACAGTGATAATAGTTTGGCTTCTTTCTTTGCTGTTAGAAGGGGTGCAGGTTTAAACAACCTACATATATGGACTAATTAAAGCACACCAAACATACCATGTAGTTCCTGTTCAGTTCAGTCAGGCCCTAAATATATACAGTATGTAATTTATTCAGATGTATTCAACTTGGAGTAGCGACGGTAATCCACTCCAAATTGATCTAAATGGCTTGAAACTTTTGGCTTGCTGCCTGGAAAATGAGTTTTTAAGCTAATTGAAGCTGATAGTGTCATCTGATATAGCAGGACAACGCTGCTGCTAATATTCACTTGACCACTTGTCTTTTATGTTTATTTTCTTTGAATGTTTGGCTGGAGGGTCGCCCGCCGTAAGCGTGAGTCTGTAAAACAGGACGTGTTTTTATTATAAAGGATCTGTTCCACGTCACGGTCGATTACTTGCTCTCTGCTCTTCGTTGTTTTATTTAAGGACTGCTGATAAAAATCTGAGAGCAAGTTTCACATGCTACAGATCTGTAATACAATGCTCAGCAGTTTCTCTCCGCCTGTCCATTAGGCCCAAAGATGCTGAAAAGGTGCTTTTAGAGTTTTACATAAAAACATTCAACTTTTTAAATGAGGTAATAAATGCATCATAGTGTCAGCTGATCATATCTGACAAAACTGAAGTGAACTGAAATACCTTACTTGAAAAAAAAAGAAAGAATATAATTAAAAGTAATGCAATGTGTTCAGACACTTAACTGCATACTAATTTCAATTAAATTTTCAACTAAAAGTTCACCCAAAAATTAATACTTGCTGACAATTCATATGTAGATGAGTTTGTTTCTTCATGGACACAGATTTGGAGAAATGTAGCATTCCATTACTTGCTCACCAGTGGATCCTCTGCAGTGAATGGGTGCCGTCAGAATGAAAGTCCAAACATAAAAGCATCACAATAATCCACAAGTAATCCACATGACTCCAGTCCATCAATTAACATCTTGTGAAGCCACAAGCTGCGTGTTTGTAAGAAACAAAACCATCATTATGGTGTTTTAAACTTCAAACTGTTGCCTCCAGCTAAAATATGAGCCCATAATCTGTAATAACATTTCTTCCAGTTAAAAGGTTCTCTTAACCAGGAGAGAAATATGCACAGATCAAGCACTGTTTACAATCCAAAACAGTTTGGCATTATTGTGATGTTTTTATCAGCTGTTTGGACTTGGCACTCATTCACTGTAATGTTAAAGCAATGCTAAATTTCTCCATACTATTTGTACTGATTAACTTCAAACACTCTGATCTCTCCAGAGATCTGAAAGAGAGATCTCAGAGCAATAACATCTTCCTCTGGACATCCGGCACTTCTGTTAAAGGTCAGGAGCTTCCTGAGATCCGAATGTCCCGTTCTCAGCATTCCAGCCACTCTGTACTCTTCCAGGATCAATTTCCTGCTCCTTGTTACTGGTAAAACAGCTCTGCCACACTTCTGCAGCTGCTTTGAAAATATCAAGCTTATTGCTCCTGAGGTCACTCTGAGCGGTCAAACCGCAAACCTGAGTCGATGGAAACCCATCCCTCGTATCTGATCCCTATCTGGCCACATTTCATCAGCGCTGGAGTCGGATCGCTCGCGCTGCCTTCGTTTGCACCCCTCAAGGACTCGATTCCTCCCCAAATAATAGCACTGAATTGGTTTTCACTCACAGCTTGTATAGAGGTGTACAATGACATACGCTGGAGGTTTATGATAATGCTTTGAGGACTGAAGTCACTGAAGCAGATCTCTGATGATGATTTGGAATCAGGAATGATTGAAAATCAATCCAGTGGTGCTTATGAACTGTGTTTTATTGTCATTTCTACCAGACTGACTGATTTAAGAGCCCATTTATTCACTGAGGATGAGGTGAGCAAAAGTCATGGAGAATAATTTATAAGGAAGCACCAATTACGATTTTTCAATTTGTTTTTTATATATTTAAATATATATATATATATATATATATATATATATATATACACATTTGGTGTGACCATCCTTTGCGTTTAAAGCAGCTTTTGCCTGAGGTGCACTTGCTCATAGTTTCTCAGGTAGCTTTGCAGGTAGATTTCTTGAAGCATCTTGCAGACGTTGCCATGCTAAATCTAATTCTAGACTTAGTCTATCTCAGTTTGTTCTGTTTCTTCAAGACTAGAACTAAGCTCATTTTGACTGCATTTTGTTTGAATCAGTTTTTTGAGTTTGTGGTTATGTAACTTTGAGGACTTAAATGAACTAATAAACACTTGAAACTTGTCAGGTGTCAGAAAGTTAGAGGTACCGCTCTTCTGATTGAAGTCAGAATCTCTGTTTCAAGTAATGTCACCTTCAGTTTGAAGATGCCAAGAACCGTTAGAGGAATCAAAAGAGTGTCGTTATAAAGGGAGCTCGTTTACCTGCTGTTTGATGCTTGGAAAATCTGTTTGAAGTTGGGAAAATGGATGTCTTGGTCAGGATGTCATAATTCCAATGTATTTGATGTCAGAGTTTGCTACCAGAGCCTAAGGGCACACATGGAGGTTCAGGAAGAGTCAAAACCACCACATCCATACAGAACCTTCATGATGGATGGCACAACATTGAAATACATGCATTATATTATATTATATTATATTATATTATATTATATACAAAAATGGTAACACTTTCACATTTCGATAGTCCACTTTAGACTACTACTAACAGTAAGTAACTTTGCAACTATATGTCAACTGGCAGTCATTAGAGTATTAGTAGACTGTCTTCTATCTGGGATGACGTGTATCGGATTTAGTACCACATATGGAAGTGGCACAAATCGGAATTGAAAAGATCAGATTCCATGCAGTTTGTGCTGTTCACACTGTCATGACAAAAAAAGATCTGAGTCACATGTGAGCAAAAAAGTCAGATTTGGGCCACATTTGCCTGCAGTGTGAATGTAGTCTATGAGAAACTTTGCAAGAATATGTCAACTTATTCTACTAACCCTAAACCTACCCTAACAGTCTACTCTGAGAGTTAGTAGACATGTAGTTGCAAATTAATGTGAATTAGTTGACATGTAGTTACAAAGTTACTTATAGTTAGTAGAATGTCTAAAGTGGAAAAATAAAGTGTAACCAGTGTAGATAAAGTGTAACCACAAAAACATATGTATACACCCTACTGGTCATGAGTTTGGAATAATTAGTATTCTATTATAATGTTTTTTTTTAAAGAATTTTCTTTTGTTCATCAAGGCTATATTTATTTGTTTTAAAATACAGTAAAATCAGGAGTATTGTGAAATATGATTAGAATTCAAAATGAACGTTTTCTGTGTGAATATGTGTTAAAATTTAATTTACTGCTGCAATAAAATACTGCTGCTGTAAAACTTGTGACCAGTGGTGTTTATAACACTATGACTCCATATACAGTCTCAAAAACAATCAACATACATCAACATTTTATCAGGCCTGTTTTTACCATAATGATTTTTTTTTTTTGCACATTGTAACATGATTTTCATGACAGCTAAATCCAGCCTGCAGCTGACCTCTGTTTTGTCTGTGTCTTGTAGAGATGTCGGGGACGGGGCTGGACATCTCACAGGTACACTGGAAACAGCAGTGGCTGGAGAACGGGACGCTGTACTTCCACGTGTCCATAAGCAGCTCCGAGCAGCAGTCGCAGGTCACGCAGCCCACCGTCCAAGAACCGCCACGTGTCCTGCACGAACACATGCACCTGCTGCACATCTCCATCATGGTGAGTACTGAACATACACACACATCTGTACAAAAATCACAAATCATCTGGCTCTGGAACTTCAGTTGCTTTCACTGGATGCAGATCTCTGAGTGCATGTAGACTTTGCACACAGATGCAATGGATTCATCATGCACCAGTGCTCTGGAAGACCATTGCTCTTAGACGAGACTATGAATGAGAGCAGAACCCTGAAAGCAACAGTTCTCAAAAAAAAAAAAAAAAGGATATAACACGCTTAAATATTCCCAGGAATTTGCATTATTTTATTTTATTTTATTTTATATGTAAAATCAATGCATGCATGCGTTAAATAAATAAATAAAGCAGCGGCTATTTGCACTAAGTGTAAATAGCGATAGATAATATTTACACTGTGCAAATAGCATATTTTTTTAGCGATAGATTCTATTTACACTAAGTGCAAATAGCAATGGATTCTATTTACACCAAGTGAAAATAGCAGTATTTTTTAACGATATGCTATTTACACTAAGTGCAAATAGATATAGATTCTATTTACACTGTTAAAATAGCAAGATTTTCTGCTATATATACTACTTATTGCAAATAGTGGCAATTATCTGCACCTCAGTATTGTCGTACATTATAAAACAGTGCGCAATAATAACACATTGAGTGTAAATTATATTTTTAATTCAAATTATTAAATGGATGCCACCTTATTGGGACAATAAAGCCCTCCCTACACCTACCCTAACCCTACCCGATACTTTTATTTTCAACTTTTTGATTATTTCCTTCATTTTTATTGAAAATATTTGCCTTTCTGATGTGATATGAGATTTGAAAAGGGAGAAAAAAAGTTCGGCAAAAGGCAGGCTCGAACTCCGGTCGATCACGTCAAAAAACATGCACTTTACCATCTGCACCACTGAAACTGATGTGAAATATGCGTCTTTTTTTAGTGTCGACTAACCAAATCACATGTTAGTGGCGGAGTTAGTGTAAATAGCCTTTGCCAACAAGGCGGGGTATTTGCACTTTTTAGATTTAATAAATAAATATATATTACCACAAAACAGTTTGTTTATTTATTTATTTATTTATTTGTTTGTTTACTTATTTACTTATTTGTTTACTTACTTACTTACTTATTATCCCTCAAATCATTGTTGAACATAACTGGCTGCCTGAAAAATAATTTGCAAACTAGAAAAAGTGTTTGCAATACTGTTGCCGCATCTCTTTCTGCTGCTCTAGAGTGTCACAGTGGACATTTGTAATTTAATTGTAATAAGTTGGGCAACTATTAGTTTAAAAATGACTGTGATAGTACAGCAACTACTAGCCAGGAAAATACTGTAAATTCACACTCAATTTTTACAGAGCACTCAAAACAGCTTCCACAAGCTTTCCATGAGCAACAGAGAGGGGAGAAAAATAAAGACACGCAGTTCAATATTCGTTATTGCATCAGAACCAAACCACAGTTTCCACTTGGCAAAATAAATAAACATCATTCTCTACTATTCTGCATTTTCAGTCAGAAAGCATTCTCTCTTTCCTCGCAGATGTGTGTATGCAGTCCCTGTCTGATACACTGTCAACCCTAATAAGTTAAAGACATTCATTTGAATGCGTTGCAGGTCTCAATGCTCACATCCATAGGGCAAGAGGGTCACTGAATGCTTCGATGAGTATGAAAACGATGTGAATCAGATGTTATGGCCTTTGCATTCACCAGATCTCAACTCAACTGAACACTTGTGAGAGATTTTGGACTGATGTGTTAGACAATGATCTCCAACACTGTAAAAAAATAAAAAAATAAAAAATAAAAATTAATTAATTAATTATATGATTACGCTGACATATATTTCAAGTCATGCTAGCATATTTTTTCCGTTGCTTTAACTCATCAAAATAATTAAACCAAATTCATCTTCAACCAACTTTTTTCAAGTTAGAGGGTTATTATTGCTAACTAAAAAGTTATAAAGTTATAAATATGACTGTATATAATATAATATATGTTTGCAATAAAAACACACAATAAAATTACTAAAACTTAAAAAAAAAAAAAAATGAAAACAGAAAACTAACTCAAAGTAATAATAGATGAGTAAAATGCCTTATTGCAAATTTGTTTTAGAAAAAAAAATAAAGCAGCAACTGATCTTAAGTTTTTAAGTTGAAGTCTAATAATGAAAATAACAACAGTAGTAATAACATTACATCTATGGATATCTATTAGACACTGTTTTTGGTGAGTTCATTATGTAATATATTTCTTAATTACATTTTGAACTTTTGAAATTTGAGAATTTGATGATTTATATTATGAACATTCCATCCATCCATCCATCCATCCATTCATCCATCCATCATGAATTCTAAGGTTCATTTTCTATAACCACACAACTTTATGGTAGTTTGATTCAGCTATTTCAAAAAGTCACACAGCCTACCGCAGCAAAAGACATATATTAAACATGATAAAAATGACAATTTGATTGATTTTTCTCCAAAATTACTTTCAGTATCTAGGGCAGGCACGTGCAGAGGGGGGGGCGGTGGGTGCTTGAGCACCTGCCCCTTTTCCCCTTGATGCCCAAAGTGCCCTTTTGTCAAAGCAATTTTTTTTTTTTTTTTTGTAATTAAACGCCCTTTTGTGAAGGCCTGCCCAATCTAACTATTAGTAAAATCAGTTAATAATAGTTTAGCCGTAAATTAAATTATTCACATGATGACCTTTCACCTGACGATCTCATCCGGGACGATCCCTCACGTTCAGACACGTCTTTAGGATGCCTTCGGTAACGTCCGCGGGTGTCGGTAAGTGGAGTTCGTTTATAAAGGCTACGACGAACACCCTTTTCCCATTTTTATCACAGAATAATTCAGGAAATGTATTTTATAGTTTCTATATTAAATGATATGTCAATCAGTACTGCATTTTTCATATAGTTTATTTATTACCTGAAGATAACTTGAAAAACACACATAAACCATATATTTTCGCAATCGTGTGTTTATTGTCTTCACGTTTCATAAGCAAAAACGTTTCTGCTTTTATTCAGCTCAGCAACAGCGATAGCCGTGTGAGTTTGTCCATACGTCAAAAGTTTCTGCGCGAGAGCGCCCTCTGGCTTCGAGTATGAATGAAGCATGCACTGCACGAGAGTGTTCAGCTCTCCTGATATTCACATCTCCTCATTTTGCATACAAATAAAACGTCAGGTCATGTCTCTTTTAATTTAAATCTAGCTTTAAATGTAGAAACCTCTAAGTGAAAACACCTGCTCGAGCTTGAATAAACTGTGGGGGATGAATTTACATTTGATTAAAATTAATATTAAATATTAAAAATGCAGCTAACGTAGTTCTACACACAGCAATAAAAACAAAGGTGCTTGTTCTCTTTCGTTTTTGCTGTTTAATTGGGAAAAGTTTAAAGCGCGTCGAGGTGTCTTGTCTTTTTTATGTTATCTGACTAAAAACTATTAATACTTTGACCTATTATTATTACAGTATTTATTTAAAAAACCTAGAGTGCCTTAAAAATAATTATCACAACACTGGTAAAACAGGCTTATACTTATTTTCTCGTCCTCCGAATTATACTTATCAATCCTGTTTTTAAAATCATTATCATTCAAAAAATGAATAAATTCAGAAAAGGATTAGAATAGAATTCTATTTTAAATAAGACAGGAATATTTTTTTCTACAATAACAACAGTAGTGTTTACAACAGCAAAACCACCACACCCTGTAAACTCAATAACAACAACAACAATAATAATATCATTCCAGAGTAATTAAGAGGTGCAAAAAATGTCTTTAACATTTAAACTTAGAATGGTCTTTTCTGTTCTGTGTTTCTTTTTCAAACCTGCGTCATGGCATTTGCTGCTGTATCAATACAGAAGCATCCATTTCGATAGCCATATCAGCAAGGAGCACAGCCCTATTAAAAGCCGTGTTCCATGTGCCCCTTTTATACTTTGAGCACCTGCCCCTCCAAAGGTCTCTGCACGGCCCTGATCTAGGGACAGCTCTCTCTCTCTCTCTCTCTCTCTCTCTCTCTCTCTCTCTCTCTCCACCAGACAAACACTCACACAAACATAAGCTTGTCGTCAACAAAAATAGCTTTGATACGGTAAAACAGCATTACATTTCTCAGCCGTGAGCTTGTAATATAACTACTTTTCTTTTCCTTCTTTTTTTAATAGTTAAACTAATAACACTGATATTTGTAGAGACGCTACTACCCAGTCTCACAGAGAGTTGTAGTAGATGCAGGTAATATCACACGCAAGATGTGACAAATCAGTGGCATTACAGTGTGGCTCTACACTGTTCTGTAAGTTCTGTAAAAGCATTTCATGACCAAAAATTCTGAAAATTTTAATGAGATTACAAAAAAACCCCAAACATATTCAGATGTGCTAATAGCGAAAATTGACTGCAGATGCTTTGGTTTCTGAACATTGTACATGTACGGCTGCACGATGAATCGTCACAGTTTCTGCTTTTCTCAGTTTATTATGCAATGTTAACTGGGATATTTGCCTGTTGGTTATTTATCCTAAATGTTTCATTTTCATTTGCTTTATCTTGCATTGGTAAAAAGCCTCCACAAGCTTTCATAGTTGTGGTTGCCAGATTTCAAGACTTTAAATGCCTTAGAGCTTATCTCTGAAATGGATACATTTTCTGCCCAGTTTTTTACATAATATTGTCAACCTGGCAACCATTTGTAAACGCTCTCTCTACATTATGGAAAAAGCGCTGATGAGCTTAAAACACATGCAAATATGTAAGCTGGAGTTTAGCCATCTCTATTGAGATATTTGCTGAAATAAAAGTGTAATACAGCCAGTCTGTTTTCTTTCATGCGACCGTTCACGTTCTTCGCTGCAAGCAAATCATGCAAGTTTATGTTCTCTTGATTTGTGTTGTGACAATGATTCGAATGGAAAAAAACAAAAACAAAAATCAGTATTGTAGTATTTGCTGTAGTCGTTGAACTTCTTCAGTGGAGTTCAAGAGTCAGGTGCAAAAGAAGTCCCTGAACAATAAAAAGCGTCTACAAGACATCATCTCCAGTGGAGTGTGTTTTCCAGAAGACATTTCACACACACACCTTCACATTTATCCTCAATCCGCCTCCAGAGTTACACACACTGACTGACATCATTCAGACACAGGAGAACAGAACTGGAGCGGCTAAAAATGAGCATCCATCCTCTTCATGAAAACAAGGTGTATCTGTCTGTGTGTTTGCGAGTGGCCAGAGGAGCGCTGGCATTTTCAATGAGCATCATTAACTGTAATTCTGTCAAGGCAGTGACAGATTGAAGGTGTTGAGCAGTGCTCTTCCGCCAGCGAGCTGTCGCTCAGCCTCTGTTCACGCTCACTTGTTTGTTATCTCAGGTTTGATCCCCCGTTCAGAAGATGAGAGATGACTGAGGTGGATGATTTAGGTTGCGCTTTTGCAGTATGGCAGTATTTATCAAAACTGATGGTCAGTAAATGTTTACAGCCTACAATACTGGCACACGTGTAGTTTTTGTTGTTGTCATTGTTGTCATTGTCATGCACACTGTTGAGAATGTTTTGTTTGCTACAATTTCGCCATTTTGTTTTTGTTCCCTACTTTAAAGCTAGGCTAAGCAGTTTCTGTGCTGCTAGCGTCATCTTCCGGAGCTACAAAAATAAAGCATGTTGTCTTTGCAAAAGCCCCTTTCATGCATCAAGCCTCCCCAAACTCAAACATCACAAACACAGCAATGACGGCTCTGCAAAAGTGAAGGCATGACTCAACAGGTAAAAGCACACTTCTTTTAATACTTCTTTTAAGAGCTCCAACATATTAGGGATACTTTTAATTTGAAGTTTACCTGTAAAGATGAAATGGCAAGTTAGTAAAACCTAAACTTTCCATCAAATTCCTCTATCTTGTAAAATCACTGCCAATATTTACCCTTGTTTTACTCCATTTGCTGTCGCTGTAATTTCGGACCAAATGCAGCAATTGTGATTAACATTTTATGGTCCTAAGCTTTCCACAGAAGATCACCACCATTATCATTCAAAAGTCAAGGGTCGGTATGATTTTTGATGAACAGAAAGTTCAAAAGGAAAGATTTATTTGGAATAGAATATTTTGTGAATTTATGAACGGCTTTTCCATCACTTCTGATCGATTCAGTATGGAAGCCTGTTTCTGTTTCCAATATAGAAGCCCGGTAATTTAGATTTTTTATCCCATAATTCAGACTTTTTCTTCTCACAATTCTGATATAAACGCACAGTTCTGAGAAAAGAGATATAAATTCTGATTTTCCCAATAAATCCTTGTTTACATCTCACAATTCTGACTTTTTTATCTCACAATTCTGATATTTCTCCTTTGAATTGTGAGTTTATGTTGTACAGTTCTCCATTTACAGTATAACAAAGTTTTATTTTATTTTATTATTTTTATCCTCTGGTGGAAACAAGCTTCCATAATTTCATGTGTATTTGCAAGTAAAAAAAAAAGAAGAAAAATCTTACTGATGACACACTTTTCAACAATAGTGAATTCCTGAATTGACTGTATTATTATTATTATTATTATTATTATTATTACTATTTATTTTTATTTCATTTATTTATTTATATTTACTTATTTTAATTTGGCATATATTTATTTGCGCAATTTGTATTTTTTATTAATAAGAATTGATGTCCCCAATGCTGATGGCACTACCATATTTTGGAAAACAGTTCCAACAGATTTTTTTTTTCTTCCCCTGAAAATGTGTTTATTGTAAGAAATAACAGGAAAACTGATCACAGATAAAATGAATTTTAAGGCTTTCACCTCATGATCTGAGAATAGCTTTAATACAGTAGATGTGATTATCAGTTAATATGTGACTGCTATCTAGTCAGATGTATTAGTAAGGTCCAGGCTTAAGCAACTTTTTTTTTTTCTCTCTAAATGCATACCTACATACAAACATGTAATTTCTGATAACACAATATCAGAAATCCCCTTGAAGGTAAGGTTGTGATCAGATGTTTATTCTAGGGCACATGATTTTTGGGGTGTCTTGAATATGAGCATTCCATCATTAAATCAGGAGGTGACCTTGGCATTATGCAGTGCTGCGTCTCCACTGAAGGTCATATTCCAGCAGAACATTGACCTTAAGCTTGAAAATACCTAGAGATGGCTGAAGAACAAACACTGGAGTGCTCAGAAGTGACCCGATTTATATCCCATTGAATATCAGTGGAGAGAAAACAGCAGTTGGTGGAGGGCACCCTTCAAATCACAGTTTGCAAAAGAGTGGACCAAACTGCCAGTAGAGAGGTTTACAAATGTCATCGGTGGCCATAGAAAACACTTTACTACGGTTGTATTTTCCAAAATATGTGCTTCCAAAATATTCACTCATATTGTCAATATTTTCCAGGCAGATTTTGGATTTCAGTGGGTAATAACCTGAGCAATTCCAGGCCATTGCTTTGGTCCGCTGCAAACCAAAACAACAGCAACAACAACAACAAAAAAACACATCTGTGTGTCATACAAAGCTTTGATTTTAAAGATTAACAAAGATCCATCCAATATGTATTTTTTTTCCCCCATAGAAACATGTGGAGAAATTTAGTATTACATCACTTGCTCACCAGTGGATCCTCTACAGTGAATGGGTGCCATCAGAATGAGAGTCCAGACAGCTGATAAAAACATCACAATAATCCACAAGTAATCCACACCACTCCAGTACATCAATTAATGTCTTGTGAGACCAAAAGCTGTGTATTTGTAAGAAACAAATCCATCAACACTTTTTTTTTAAAACTTCAAACCATTGCTTCCAGCTAAAATACGAATCCTAAATAAATAAATAAATAAATAAATCAGTTTCCTCCAGTGAAAAAGTCAAGCTCCTGTTGTCTCTCACATCAATATCCACCCACATATTTGTTTAGAACAGTTTTGGGCTGTTGTCTCTTTAAAATGGTACTTGATCTATGCATATTTCTCTCCTGATTCAGACCAGACAACTTTTTGATTGGAGAAACAAATATAATATGGACGCTTATTTTAGACGGTTTGAAGTTAAAAAAAAACCAAAAACATCTTGATAGATTTGTTTCTTACAAACACACAGTTTTTGGCTTCACAAGAAGCTAACTGATGGAATGGACTGGTGTGGATTACGTATGTATTATTGGGATGTTTATATCAGCTGTTTGGACTCTCATTCTGACGGCACCCATTCACTGCAGAGGATCCATTGTTGAGCAAGGGATGGAATGCTACATTTCTTCAAATCTGTTCCAATGAAGAAACAAACTCATCTACATGATTGCTGACCTGAGGGTGAGGACATTTTTAGAAAATTGTATGTTTGGGTGATCAAGTACATTAAAGAAAACAGTTCTAAAAGACAGTGCATGTTAGTTGGAAAAGTCAAACATACTTTTGGCCATGACTATAGAAATGGTCCAACCAAAGCAATCACTGATCATTTATCTTCTAATTTATTTGTTTTTAATTTATTTGTTTGTTTGGTTGTGTCATCAAATAGCCAGGTATACAGAAGAATAAATAATGTCTCCCTGAGTCTAATGGTGCTACAAATGGACAGTGCAAGGCAAAAGCATTTGAAACTGCAACAAAAGATAACAAATTGTAATAAGTGGGCAAGTAAAGACAGCACACTAATGCTATCTAATGAGTTTGGCTTTTGTAGTATTTCCAGTGATGGCAGTGACATTTGTGCTTAACTTCAAGCTCTCCTTCAAAATTAGCCTTTTTTATGCTGCTGTCCTTTTACTGTGAAGATGCAAAAGCCCCTGTTCTTGAAATGCTTTGATCTACATATTCTCATGATACTTTCAGTGTTGTGTAAATGTTTGATATTCTCATCTCATCGTGGTCGTTGTTTTCTCTAACAGCAGTTCCAGCATTATTAGCAAAGCACACAGTAAAACAGTGTGCTGCGTAAAACTACAAATCTGCTTCAAGTTTTCTTTGATCAGCTCATTTTATGAGCCATTCAGGCTAAAGGGCAGCCATGAAAGAATGAAAGACTTCAGCGTTCATACGCTATATTGATTTCTGTGTAGCACAGAGTGATTCACTCGCAGATGTTTGTTACTCCAGTGAGCAGCTAATAAAGTACAATTTATGAGACCCTACAAGCACCGTTACCTTTAATAGTCCTGTGGATGAACGTACTGCATGAAAATATCCTAAAAAAAAAAAAAAAATCTGTTTTATTTGTGCAGTGCATGTACAGTTCTGATAGCCTCTTGCAGTTGACCAATAATATATAAAGGTTGCATTTCATAGTAAGACCAAAGAAGCTAAATTGCAGGACTGCACATTAACAGTAAAGATAGTTACAATTTATAGTGCATTAACAACATCCCACTGGGATTCCAAAGCCATACTGTCTTATAGACAGACAGACAGATCAAAATGCTCACTAAATAAATATTCAAATTAGGTCTATTCATCAAACAAAGCAATTGCTTGGGAGTTGAAATACAACCATATATATTGCCATTAAAATGTCTGGGATCAGAAAGTTAGTTCATTCATTCATTCATTCATTCATTCATTCATTCATTCTTTCTTTCTTTCTTTCTTTCTTTCTTTCTTTCTTTTCACACAAGATTTGTATATTGTATAAATGCTGTTCTTTTAAAGTTTTTATTAATCTGTATTTTTGATTAAATAAATGCTGCTGTGAAGAGCATAAGAAACCTCTTTAAAAAAATATTAAAAATTTTACTGATCCCAAAACTTTTGAACAGCATTATATAATAATTGCCCATGTCACATGCGCATAAAGTGGGCTCTTTCGGTATCTGGCCAGTGTTGCCAATTTAGCAATTTTGTAGCTAGATTTAGCGACTTCCCCACCCGTTTTGAGACTTTTTTTTTTTATTATTCAAAAGTTTAGGGACAAATATAGCAAATTCTTGGACAAACCTTATCTAAGTTTTTATCTTGCCCACTGATCTCTATTCATCTTTATATAGATCAGTGAATTTGCCATTATGATAACATCTAGTGACATTTAGCTACCAGTTTTAGCTACTTTCAGTTGAAAGCAGTTGGCAACACTGTATCTGGCAGGTTGGGAGTGAGAATGTGTTGAAATTAATGCTTAAAGTCATCAAGACATAATTTTTGAGCAGATGCAAATGAGGCTGATCTTATGTCTCATTTCCCAGACCAGTGATATGCTTATGTTCAACAATGTAGAAATATAGAAAACAAACCCACAGCTTCCACCCTTCTAGCTTTTCAGGCCTTCCACTACATGTTGAAGCATGGCTACGGGGATTTGCTTCCATTCAGACACAAAAGCATCAAGCTAGTCAAGTTCTTCCACAGCAGATTCAGTAAATCCTTTCTTTATGGACCTCGCTTTGTGGACAGGAACATTGTCATGCTGGAGCACAAAAGACCCGCTCCAGCTGTTGTAACTACTGTAGGTTGGAAGCACAGAATTCTCTAGAATGTATCGTTATTGGACTCTCTAGAATTCTCTAGAATATATCCTTATTAGAATGCCTGGTTATTAGAAGGAGGTATCAGCATGCTTTTGGCCATGTGCATATATGTATATGATATAGACAGCAATTACACTTTCACTTGAAATCTGGTGAAAATTGTCATCCATTTTCACACTGATATACTTTTTTTTTTTAAATCTAAAAGTTTTTCCTAATGGAATTATTATCTCGCAATCTCACTGAGCATGCAGTCGAAACATAAATGCATTGATAGCTTTATCAGTTTCTATAAGCAGGATTTAAAGTTATCACAAGTTTCATTGCAAAGGGAGCAGTGTTAACACTAGCACATGATAAAAAGCAGATTTTGTGTTAGGCATATTTAAATGAGGAAATAACAGAGGGTGGCTTTCGTTAAATTAGCATATGTGCCAGTCACGTTGCGCGAACACTTGCATGCCAGGATAATGATTGCTTTATAGGTTACAGTCTCACCGCGGTACACTCAGATAATGAGTTTGAAGTCGTACAGTGTGTACACGCAGGTGAAGAGAGATTACTGAGATGTTTACTGGGAGAAGAAATGAGGAAGTTAAACGAGGTGTTCAGGTTGCACAATATGCGGATCCAACAATATTCTACAAGGTCTTGATCATACACATCTTGTGCAATGTTTAGTCATCAAATATATCTGCATGATGCATGCAATTGCAGAATGGTTAACAATACTGGAGCATGAATGTCATGATGACACATCAAAGACATCATGGCATACTGTTCTTACCCTGGAAACAATCAATAGTCCATCTAGGTACTAATGTAAATATACAGTTAAATAAACTCATTAATGCTTTTGCTAAGGGATATTTCATTCTGCTGTAATTTACTCACCCTCATGTTGTTGTTACCATGTCTTTCTTTTGTTAAATGTTGGTTACCAAACAGTTTTGACTTCCATTATATGGAGAGAAAGAAAGAAAGAAAGAAAGAAAGAAAGAAAGAAAGAAAGAAAGATACAATTAATGCATGTTCCTATTACTTAGGTTGATTTCCCTATAGGGGTGCCAAAAGGCTCTGTTTTAGGACCAATTTTATTTTTATTTTATCTTAATGACATATACATTAAATACATTCAATTCTTACTTCTTTTTTTCACGTTTTTGCATTAATAAATGTTCTTCCTTCTTTTAAATTGGCTTTGGAACGGAAGTTGTGATTAATTTTGTTTATAAGTAGACTTTCTTGAATCCAGCCCCATAGACTTTGAGAGATTGTCTTCTTTTGACTTGGGCCAGTAGTAAACCACCTAGTAACCACTGCGTTAACCACATAGCAACACCCTGGCAACCACCCACAACACCAATGGGCAAGTTTTACACGGACAAACAGCACTCACATTTTCTCCAGTTGAACTTTCAGTCAGCACTTTTTATGCATGGCTTTAAAATAACCTGCTGAACCCAAAAATATCTGCTTGCATCTGTAAGCTATTTGTTTGTCAGCTTCTGTCTTGTTTTTAACTTAGCTACATTAGTGATCTCTCGGCCCATTTTAAAAAGCACAAACCCAGCACAGAAGCTGTTGTTTACATCTGTTGCTCATTAGCTCCTGCGCACCCATCACAGTCCAGAGATCTTGTGGCTGACCGGACTCAGCAGGCCACAGCGGTGATTCTGCATGCTCCGTGCAATGTCCTGGCCTTTGCATAATCATTTAGAGTGACTGCTCTCGCTGCATGTGAAATGTTGTGTCTGTTTCAGGGAACTGCCTTCAGGGCACTAACAGACCACCATTGATTCATCTTTTCATCCTTGTGTGCTGCTTATCAAACCTCCGGCTATAGAATCAGGTGGCCCACTGGAGGTGGTCTCCCTCTGTCTGTGTTTTCACACTGGGTTTTACCTTCTTACCTCAGGGCTTCATTTGGTACATTGTGTGTCTAGAATAGAGAACATGCGACCCTCACACAAACACCCTGCCTGAATGTACCCTATACATTATTAATGAAACTGTCCTCATATGATCCAGACACTCGGTGATGTTTGCTAAGGCTATCGTTATTGCTATTGCGCATGCATATTTTGCTGCAAAACTTAGCCTTAAGTGTTCCCCTTTGCCATGTAACTGGTCACATATCCACTGTTTATGCTGTGGCCATGAATGATTCTTCAAATCATCTGTCTTGTTGGGGAGATGTGTGCTTTTACTTTTCTAAGCAGGTTTTACCTAGTGGATGATTTAAAAAAAAAAAAAAAAAAACACACACACACACACACATTGAAAAGTTCAGAGTCAGTAAGATTTTGTGTTTACGAAATTCATACTTCTATTCAGCAAGGATTCATTAAACTGATCAAAGGTGATAGTAAAGACATATATAATGTTATATGATATTTCTATTTTAAAAAATGTGTTCTTTTCAACTTTTTATTCGTAAAAGAAATGTATCAAAATATTAAGTAGCACAACTATTTTCAACATTGATAATAATCAGAAATATTTCCTGAGCAGCAAATCAGCATATTAGAATGATTTCTGAAGGATCATGTGACACTGAAGACTGGAGTAATGATGCTGAAAATTCAGCTTTAATCACAGCAATAAATTATATTTTACAATATATTCACATAGAAAAAAAAAACTCATTTAAAATTGTAATAATATTTCACAATAATATTGTTTTTACTGTAAGGGAAACAGGTAAGTTTAGCTCAAAGGGCATTAATTATTATATTTATAGAGAATTTTGACAAATCATTGTTCTACGGCTGATCAGCTGAATCAACAAATTGTATTACACCAACTCTGCAACGAATATTTACATCCAAAGTATAGTGAAAACATTGTTTATTAGGACAGTAACGAGATTGGCAGTTTAAGACATTTACTTGTAAGTACAAAACATAAGAAACTTCTTTTTTAAATATGAACAAGACTTAATGGCCACATCTAAAGACAAACTAATTTAAAAAATGAACACACATTTACACAAGTTGCAGAAAGAAAGAAAGTGAGGAAAGAATTAGTTTTAAGAGACTGAACATTATGAAATTTTGTAGCAATATATGCAATTGACCTGAGGAAAAAAAAAAAAAAATACAGTCATTTAATTGAAGGGTCACAATTGAGTTTTTAATGAGGCTATTGAATTTTATATTGAATGCACCAGCTCAGAATCTGGAGGTTTAGTTGCATTGCCTGTGTTAGGGGATTTAATCTGTGGATTAAATCTGTTGGGGGTTCCCTTCTGTGGTGTAGTTTGCTGAAAGGGGATTTCCCAAGTTGCTGATTCGCTGGAGG
Source organism: Tor tambroides (assembly GCA_021397915.2). Taxonomy (NCBI): domain Eukaryota; kingdom Metazoa; phylum Chordata; class Actinopteri; order Cypriniformes; family Cyprinidae; genus Tor; species Tor tambroides. The sequence goes on from JAFVLL020042846.1 coordinate 53,399, forward strand.
TCTAGTAGCTTCTGGAGTGATGTCTTGTTAAAAGTTAACAGAATACAATACTTTCAACATAAAAGATACTAAGTAAAAGAAAAGTGTGAAGAGACATGATAGCTTAGCTCTTCATGATGACTGATGGGAGGCAGGCAGGCAAGCAAACCAAAAAGCCCTAAGGCCCAAAAAGTCTGAAAGAGTGGAAAAGGCGCACGTGAACCTTGAAATGTTTGCATCATGGAATTTTAAACTCAGATGTTGGACATGGGGCTTTGACCAATTAGACATTGTTTTAGCTCGGGGTGTAGCTATGTTTCTCCTCTCCATACATAAATCAACATGTTATCTTGCTAGTCACATGGACTTTAGTTTTCCCACTCTAGCAGAGTATAATTTAGACATGGCTTCTATAAACAGAATGTGACACAATTTACCAACAATTGATTGATATAAACGTTCAACCACTTGTCTTGTTTAAAGTTAAGGAAGAATCAGTTATGGCTCATTTCCACTGAGCAGTGCAGGTACAGTATAGTACAGTACGGTACACCCTTTAGGTACCGGACTACTGTGCTGGGTACCCCAGCGGAAGGGTCCCAAAAATTGGTACGATACGGTTCACTATTTTGGTACTATTCACAAATTTTGATAATGGAAACAGAAATAATTGTGTACCGTATTGTACTGTACTGAACCGTACAACTTGGAGCCATTGGTTAGACTTGCTGGTGCCCCAGGCTTGCTGGGTTCCAGATTTATGGTCATCCATGTTATCTTGGGCCCCCTGGAATTCTTCTGCTTGGTCAGTTTTATCAAAATTCTGATCACATTATAAGTGTATGTATGTATGTATGTATGTGTATATATATATATATATATATATATATATATATATATATATATT
>JAFVLL020042847.1:0-10882 GCA_021397915.2 Tor tambroides
AATAATTGTGAGCTGACAGAGAAAAGCTGTTCAGTTCTAGCTACTGTTCTCTCCTCCAAAACCATCCTGAAAGAGATGAACCTGAACAACAGTCGCCTGCTGGACTCAGGAGTCAAAGAGATATGTAAGGGCCTGAAGAAATCAAAGTTGAATATACTGAAGTGAGTACATTTCACCATCAGCTACACGCAACACCACAGCATTATTTTATATTGAAAGTCTTCACCTACCAAAGTGGGGAAAAAAAAAAATCCCCCCTATTTATCTATTTGTTTTTAATATAATACTAATAAATAGTAAAACAATCAGAGCTATAACACTGGATCACAATGAACTTTTCTCACATTTAGGATGCTATTTAGAAAACACAAACCACACAGATGTAAAAATCATGGACTCTTGCTGACTGATTGCCATAATTATAATTAATCAACTCACATAGGCTATGTTCACATTGTCAGCCCAAATCTGTTTGTTTGTGTATCCAACTGTTCAGATCTGTTGTGTGTTTCCCATGGTGCTCTTTTGTTTTATGAAATATCTGCATTGCATTTTTATGGCAACAACGTTGGTATGCCTATGCCAAAAACAATAACAGCAACAGAGTTTGCAATACAGATATTGTTGTACAATATAAAAACATTTTGCTGTTGCGTCGGATTATTATGTCTTATGAGGCAGCAGCAGAAATGTAGGAAGCTGGAATGCATGGCTTTATTCCATGCTGCCGTTTCCGCCAGTCTCAAAAGATATGCAGATCATGAGTATATTGTCATTTTCTGCCTGACTTGCATTTTGCAACAAGGAAACCTTGTTTCTGCAAAGACATTCAGCATGTTTCTACAAACAACGCCTGACATGTTTACAATTTACGTGGCGTGAGAAAGTGACATAGGTATAAAAAAAGCTACCCAAAATGCCGTTCACACTTGCTAAGTATCATCACATTCCACTTGGATATGCAGAAAAATCATAAATAAGTGGTTAACCTGTATATATTTATCTATATATCTCATAAGATAGGATTTTGTGTAATTTAGTCATTTTGTGTTTCAGGCTGTTGTGTAGTAATTATTTTGAGCTGCAATGCAAATATTATTTATTGATTTTTTTTTTTTTGGTAGACTTTCAAACTGCTGTATAACTGAAGAGGGATATAAAGATCTGGCTTTAGCTCTGAAGTCAGCTAGTTCACTATCAGAGCTGGATCTCACAGGAAATGATCCTGGACATTCAGGAGTGAAGCAGCTATATGATTTACAAGGATGGGGTCCATGGTATTCACTGAAAACACTGAGGTGAGTGGTTTATAAAATAATAAAATGCAGAAATTAAAAATATTTTGCTAAAACAGAATTAAACTATTTAAAAGATATTTATAAAAAGCATTGAAATGATTAAAGGCCCTTTCACAAGCTTTTGAAAATAGATCAAAATATGGCAGGTAATGTCAATGTACTTACTGTCTCTAGGTTTTTGAGTCCTGCTGCAGAGGAAGCCTGTAAATTTGTGAATGGAATTGTGGGTAAAAACCCGTTACTCCTGAGAGAGCTGAATCTGAGTGAACGTGAACTAGGAGACACACGAGTGAATCAGATCGCTGTTCTACTGCAGGATAAACACTGTAAATTAGACAAAATTCAGTGAGTATGGTTTTAAATTTTCATGTTGTGCAATTGAAGAATCTTGTATGAAGTGAACCCTACAGAATCCAAACTCATAATAATTCTCAGTACTCACTGAATGTTGGTATCAAGTACGTGTGTTTGTAAATTCTCCTTCTCATGTTCATCATTTTAGTCTGCGTGATTGTGGTCTAACAGAGGAAAGCTGTTCAGCTCTCGCTACAGTCCTGAGATCAAACTCCAGCCTGAAAGAGCTTGACATGAGCAACAATAATCTGCAGGATTCAGGAGTGAAGAAACTCCAGAACGGATTAAAAAATACAAACTGCAACCTGAAGAAACTCAGGTGAGTTCAGTGAACCACTGTTTTATTTTCACATATTTACTATATAAAGCGATTTTCAGATATATTGTATGATATGTTTTAGTATTTCAAACATTTTCTTTTTCAAATGTACAACAAAATGTATAAAAGTTATTACTGTAAAGCTGTGAACCTTAAGTAATGCAATATAATAGTCTATAAATATTTAAGCAGGCTTTGTTATAACATTTATGTTCAATCTGATTTGTAAAATTTGCCAATTAATCCAAAATACATATTTACAGAAAATAGTAATTTTTGAATATCAGTGTAGTACACACTGCACCCGCTATGTTTGTATAAGTATATTTCATGTAAAAAAATAATATATTTAATATTTGAATTATGCATTCAGTCTAATTATGTGATATGATTCATTTTCCTTGCAGGCTAAATAAATGTAACTTAACAGACAGAAGCTGTTCAGCTCTGGCTACAGTTCTTGGATCAGATACTAATCTGAAAGAGCTGAACATGAACAATAATAATCTGCAGGATTCAGGAGTGAAGCTGCTCTGCACTGAACTACAGAGCGTAAAATGTAAATTAGAGATACTGAGGTAAGTTGTGTGATAGACACAGAATTGAGTTCAACTAAAAATGAAGTGTTACTAGTGTTATTTGTTCGATATTCTTTACAAAATAAATGAATAACAATGTATTGTTTAAATGTAAATACATAAAATTGGCACTGCACAAGATGCTTTATTTATTTATTTTATTTTATTAATAAGGTGTAAATTATCTATAAAATGCACCTTGTTATAAAAGACATCAAGAAAATTGAGTTTTTAACAATCACTTTAGAATGTGTCAAAGGAACACTGACTATTCAAAGACTATTCAAACTTAAACTTATGCCAGTTTTTCACTACACTATTTTAGTCCTGATTTTTGCCAGCAGTGAATGGAAATTGCAGACAATAAATAAAAAATAAAAGTGTTATTAATGTGATTCTATGATTAAATGAATGAATGACTGTTTGTGGAGAATATACCACTTTTTACAAAACACTTTTAAGTTTGTTTTTCTTTAATGCAATTTTAATTTAAGTGATTTAATCATTAGCTGTAGTTCTTAGTGCACATTCAGAATGAAGATTTGTTTGTTAACTTCAAGCTGGTAAATTGGCCACAGAAAGAAGGGCACATTTCAGATCCTGCCTCAGCATTTCAATGGGGCTTAAGTCTTAAGTTTTAATTCCAAAACTTTTTTTGTTTTTGTTTTTGTTTTTCAGCAGTTCTGTTGCTTGTATGTCGTGGATCATTCATATAAACAGCTTTTACACTTTTCGATTTTTAGATAATTAAATAATTGAAACTGACTGTAAACTGCAGAATTGACGTGTAAAGATCTATGTTGTTCTTTTATTTGCCTCCATATTTGGTTGTCAATTTGGTTGAATAAATTTTAATTCAGTTGTTCAAGGAAAAAAAATTGTCGATATAAAGATTTATATTGTTCAGGTAATTTTTTAAATAACTGATTAATCAGTTGAATGTTACATTTTCATTTCAATTCTAGACTCTCAAACTGCAGTATCACAGAAGAGGGTTATAAAGATCTGGCTTCAGCTCTGAGATCAAACCCTTCACACCTGATAGAGCTGGATCTCACAGGAAATGATCCTGGACAATCAGGAGTGAAGCAGCTCAGTGATTTATTACAGGATCAGAAGTGTCAGCTGAAGACACTGAGGTGAGATGTGATGAAATAATACAAAATAAATGATATAAAGGCAGTTTATTTCTAGAAATGCTACAAGTCCTGCACAGTTGGGGATTTGTAGCAGTAAAATCTGTAACAGTTAATGACAGAGTGAACGAGAGTTAATTGTTGGTCAATGCTAATTTTTATCATGCCAACATTGAGAGATTAACTGAATTGAATCATACTTCAACTTTTCTACAGGTTTTTGAGTCCTGCTGCAGAAAAAGCATGTCAGTATCTGACTAATCTTCTGAAAACAAACCCATTACTCCTGAAAGAGCTGAATCTCAGTGAGCGTAAACTAGGAGACTCAAACGTGAAGCAGATCGCTGCTCTACTGCAGGATAAACACTATACACTCAATGCACTGATGTGAGTATTTCACATTGTTTTACACTTTATATGTATCAAATCTATAAAATTTAAGAGTGTTTTATGCTTAACTGGTTTGGATGAAGACTGTCACTGCTATCCATTAAACAGTTTTTCCCTTTCTCTGCAGGCTGAATAATAACAGAATTACAGCAGAAGGTTGTGCTGCTCTGACGTCAGCATTTAATTCAAATCCTTCAAACCTGATAGAGCTGGATCTGAGTGGAAATAAATTAGGAAACTCAGGAATTGAGGAGATCTGTCCTCTGCTGACAAATATGCAATGCAGATTGAAGAAACTGAGGTGTGTATTTTAATTTATGTACATTTTTGTATGCCACCATCCATTTTCAAATGTAAACTGGAGATATTGAAGTGATTTATATTTACTTACGAGTTCACATTATGTTTGTTAAAAAAAAAAAAAAATCTTAATTTTAGTTATGTTGTTTGTGATCTGGTGAAATAAAGATGATGATCTTTCATATTTCGTTTATGGAGATGTGACTTTACAGAACAAATGATTATCTTATTTTCTGCTCTTTCTATGTAGGTTAAGAGGCTGTGATATGAAACATAAAGGTTGTTCTGCTCTGATGTCAGCTCTGAAATCAAACCCATCACACCTGAGAGAGCTGGACTTGAGCGGAAATGAACTCGGAGACTCTGGAGTGAAAAACCTCAGTGATCTACTGAAAAACCCACAATGCAAGCTGGAGAAACTATAGTTAGTATCCTTACTAACTATGGGAAACTACTATGCCTATTCTACATCTTAAGTGGTCATCATAGATCTGAATCATTGTCTTTTCTCTTTCTGTCTTCAGTCTGTGTGGATGCAGTATTACAGAGAATCAGGGTCTCATCCTGACTTCAGCTCTGAAATCAAACCCATCACACCTGAGAGAACTGGACCTCAGTGAGAATAAAATAAAAGACACAGGATTGAAGATCTTATGTGACGTACTGAAAGATTCACTTTGTAAACTGGAGAGATTGGGGTGAGGAACATACACATGCAAGAAAAAGTGTTTTGGTATTTGAATAAAACAATGAAGAGTTTCTTTCTCTCGTTTCTTCTAATGCAGGCTAGAAGGCTGTGAAATTACAAATAAAGGTTGTTCTGATATGACTTCAGCTCTGAAATCAAACCCATCACACCTGAGAGAGCTGGAGCTGAGTGGGAATAAAATTAAAAACTCAGGAGTAAATCACTTATGTGACATTCTGAAGGATTCACACTGTAAACTGGAGAGATTGAGGTGAGGAACATTTCTGAATTTTCTCAACCAGTTCTCACTATTAACTACTAACTACGACTTTTATCTCAAACTCCTGATTACTGCTTATTTATAGTTAGTAAGGTAGTTGTTAATTTTTTTATATTGGTTGGATTAAGGATGTAGAATGCAGATTATGTGCTTTATAATTACTAAAAAACAACTAATATGCTAGTAATAAGCATTCTAATAAGCAACTAGGTAATAGTGAGAATTGCTCCCTATACAAAGGTGTTACTGAATAAAAATACTTAAACAGCTTAAATCTAGACACTTTGTTCTCCTTATCTCATGAGGAGCCTGGGTTCACGTTATAGTTGGTATATTCTTCAACTTAATTTGTTTGTAAAATGATCTCTTTTTCTGTCTGTTTGTCTCTTTTCTAGTCTGCATGACTGTGACATTACAGATGTTTCTTCTTTAACTCAGTCTTTGACAAACACAAAAGCACTGCAGTTTCTAAAAGAGCTTGATCTGAGTAATAATAAGATAGGAGAGTCAAAAGAGCAGCTCATTGGAGTACTACGAGGTTCAAACTGTAAACTGAGGTGAGTAAATATTTCTTTGTGGTGTTAAAGAGAGCTTCATTTACCTTTTTAGTCTTCGACAGATTGTAGAAAAAACCTGAAATCCTGCTAAAATAAGTGGATATACCAGCCTCAGCTCACAGCCATTCAAAATCACAATAAATATATCTCTCATGCCCTAATTTTTCATTGAGAAACAATTCATTCATTTTCAATACAACAATTTTATTCATGTTCTGAATGTATTAAATTTAAAACAAATATTTAGTCCCATTCACTAACTTCATGTACACGCAAATGTAATATAAAGATTATCACAAGCAAATCATGATTCATCAGTAACTTTCATACTTATATTTATTGTATATCTGGAAAAAAAAATACAGGAACAATTATTTTTTTTCTCTGTTCCTTCTTACAGCTTGGAGAAAGGAACTAGGTTTAGCTTGATAGCTGGTCTAAAAGGTATAGGCAGTGCTATTGGTTCATACTTTACAACAGAGTCAAAAACTCTGGAATCAGAGAAATCTTCAGGACTGGACGAGTCATTTTCAGGTGAGATATTCCTCTTCAGAACCTAAAATGATTATATATTCAATAGGGGTGTAACGGTACACAAAAATGACACTTTGGTGCATTCCTCAGTTTTAAAGTCACTGTTTGGTATGTTTTCATCAACAGGAGGAAAAACAAAACAGTTTATTTCTATTTTTATTAAACTGGTTTACCGTATGAATATTGACTCTTTAAAAAAAATCTGTCAAAGCTGATGCGATGCACTCATTGTACTGCAGTTTATGGTGCTGTTGTAAATCAGGAGGAAAGATTTGAAGTGGTTACACTTTTGGATATAAAATATTTGAGCAAAATTTAGTCAGATTTATTGAGTCTCTGAAGCGAAACAAAGACTCACGTGAGTTTCTAACATTTACAGAGAAGGATAGGAGGGCGGCACTGTGTCAGAACAGTTATTTTAATGAGATGTTTCCAAACAGTGATTCATAATACAATTACTAATTAAAGCTACAGATATTAATTCAGTGTGTACCCACATGCATTTACTTGATGGCGAATTCCTACAACTTCAAATTGTACTTAAACAACTGACTTTTCTCCTATGGCTATTCTTGCATTCAGATCTGCGTCCACTCTTGAGTGCAGTGCCGTGCCCTTAAAATAAAAAAAGTGATCTTAAAATCAACAACTGCTTTTTTTTTTTTTTTTTTTGAAATGTTACACTTGGATATATGTCACAATATATAAAAGATCTGTTTCTATTTCACATTCATTGTTTCAGATTCTAATGTATACTGGTTGGAAGAAGCTCAGACTGTTAATAATGCATAATTAATAATGCAGCATTAATAAAAACATACATGTACACAAGTAATATTGAATGATTAATCTTGTTTAGTGTTCATACAAATCATTTGGTTTTATTAACAGGTGGAGCAGTGGCAGGAAAAGGGTCCGGTCAGAAAAGAGATGGGTCGAATACACACGAGTCTGGGAGTGCAGTATGAGGCCTGAAATCATGATGTTGGGATTAAATCCATAATGAAACTATTCAAATATTGCTAAGCATAATTCTGATTGTAAAATTTAACACCAACATATATCAAATGAACTAAAAGTGAAAGTCAGAAGTGTGAATGTTAAATTGTGGTCTGTATGTACAAAGATGTGAATCTGTATTATCAATATGTACCATTTTTATATTTTTAAATATTTGTAGGCCATAATTCATTTTGCATTTTTATACATCATATATTATACATTATGCGTACACACTTACATCATACTTTTTTTTTGCATCATTGCATAAAATGTCTTCATTTTTATTTGTATTTAAGTTTAAGTCTGTTTTAATGTACAAATATATATGGAAATCTCATTGTGTTTGGTACATTTGAGTGCTTATTGCTGTTTTTTAATATCTGAAGCAGACAAGGTTACTGTACACGTGACCAATTCCTTTGCTAGTGTCATCCCCCTATTTTTTCTGGCCCAAGAGACCTCACCTCTTTACATGTTGTGCAGCCCAAAATTGATTTTTGAATCTCATGTCAGTTGTATTTGGTATTAATTTATGAGCTTTAATAATACGAGTTTGAACTAAAGACTAAATTTGTGTCATGTATTTGTGTCACTGAAGATCTTGACAACCATTTGAGAGAGAAACATGGCCATATTAATAATCAAACTCATTAGCATAATGTAATAAAATCTTACACAATTACTTGTATTGATTTAGGATATAATGCTGCACCTGCAACTGCCATCAGTCTACTGATTGAATGTAAAATTTATCTGCAGTTTCTCACATCATGTAAAGTGTATTTATGATCACCAGCTATTATCAAAAGTCAGCTGTACCGGGAATGTAATGGTATTGGGATAAATGAACTTGAATGAGTGATAGTCAAGTTGGGACAGGAAAGATAAAATCTGTTACATATGCAGATGACATGCTGCTTACAACAGCTGGATAAATTTACTAAAGTATGGGTATAAGGCAGGCTGCCAGTAGAATGGAGGCAATGCAATTTTAATTCCCTTTGGAAAACTAAGAAATGTTTCTTCATTAGCTGATAGTTAGACTGTTGCCCTCATAAATACATAACGTGTAGACTATCTGCTGTAGTAGCCTGCTTCCTAATACAAACAGAAGGATTAAATGTACGAAATAAATACAAACCACAGGATGTCAGGCATTTACAGTATCCAGCTTAGATAATAGTCCTGAAACAGGGACAATAATAAATGTGGTGTTTAAATCCACGCTCCAGTCCAATAGAGGGCAGTTACGCAACCAGTAAAAACCACGAAGAAGGCGAAAACGAAAGTATATTAATCTGCATACGTACACAAAGAAGCTGTTGGAAATGAGGATGTCAGAATGACCAAATGAGACAGATCAAATCGCTTCAAAAGTCAAACACAGAGTAGTTTAATGGCACCGAATATTTTACCAGACACTGGAATTTTGTTTGGATTCTTACGACGTGACAAACAACAAGCGTAAAGGACAGAAAATAGTGCTTCAAATACTTTTAAATTCTCCTTTTAGAGCACAAGACTGTAAGTTTTAATACTTTCTCTATCACAGTTATTTAGGGAAATAAAATGGGGCTTTACTGTATATGTAAACGCGATTTATATTTAAAGTTACAGGAGGCCTAGTCTTCCGGGGTTTTTTACGGGCTATCAGAGATAATCAGACGAAGAATCTTCCAGAAATTACAAATCGAAACCGGGCGGTTTTTTTTTTTTTTTTTTTTTTTTTTTGAGAAGCGGAATAAGCTCTGGCATACATACCAACTCTTTTTTTTTTTTTTTTTGCTCAAAAAAAAGAAAAAAAAAGCGTAGCATAAATCTGCTTTTAATAAAGTGCATATTTCTGTTAACATAGCATCTTTTATTATATTATATATTAGCTATGTAGAATGGCCACTATAAGTCAGGTTACATGTTATCAATAGGTTACTTAGGAGCACATGATTATAATTAGAGCCATGTGTCAGTTAAAATCATTAAAGGATCTGAAATGATTAAGCATTTTAATCAAAATGGCAATGTATTGGATTATAACTCACTTTTCTTGCCAGCTCAGTGTTCTTCATTATTTTCTTGAATAACTGCCATGTTGCATCTCAGTAACATATTATCATCTCCAGGTCAAACTGAACGGCTGATTTTTTTTTTTACAAACAAGTGTTAATCTGTTTAGCTGCAGTATGTCAGAGGAGCGAGGAAAGGACTCTCCATCTGAGAAGAGTCTCTCACAGAAACAGAGGTGAGTCTGAGTCTGTTTTCAGAGAATCATTTTAAACACTGTCAAGGTTTCAGTTTTTTTTCTATGAATAACAAAACTTTAACAAGCATTGTTTTATTTGCAGATGCTTTGCAATCTATGTAACTATGTAATTTTTAACAAAGCATCTTAAAACAGACCTATTGCTCAGAACAGTGCTTCTGCCATGTCTGTAGATGATTTGGGACTATAAATTCATCATTTGTCATCATTGCAAATCATTATAGGTAATAGACATGACTAAAAATGATCATAAAAACATTTTAAAAAGTAGCCAGTATATAATAAATATCTGATATCTGAAAAGCAATGAATCAAATTTACAGTCACAGTTCAGCATTGAACCTCAGCACCGGTAGATACTGATGTAAAACAGAAATTTATTGACAGACAATAACTATACAGTTCATTTAATTGAAGTATGCTGACAGAACTGTATAGCGACAGCATCTCAACTGTCCATAAAAATAAAAAAACCTGTTCAGTTAGTCACGTATTTTTAAAAATCACGAACATATATATTTAATCTCACATCTTAACTACATTAGAACTCATTAAACCAATGTGAGCCAGTAAAATGGAATGACAGTTAACTTTTAAACTGTAAATTATGTGTGCATGCATGCATTTTTCTGGAGGAATAGAGAAAGCACCTGCAGATATCAGACACGCATTAATCTCATGTAGTAATTTTTTATTTTTTTTTTGTCTATCTACTCTTGGTATCATTAGTGTAAGATCAGGCTCACATGTGTCCAGCTCTGTGTCTGTGAAGAGTGACCAGTCAAAAGGTGACATGCCGAACCTCAGTGAGAAAAAACCATCAACTACAAAAAGGTATTTCATGTGCTGTACATTATAGCATTGCATTGTTTCTCTGCTTTGTTTTTTGTGAGAGAATCAGACTGAATACTTTTATAAATTATGGAACACAGTGTCTGGGAATCTTTATTGAGCTCGGTTTGGAGTTTCTTTCCAGTAATACAGTTACACAGGCAGCCACAACAAGCTTACATTTACCATGGAAAAGAGATCATGCAACCAAACATTACTGTTCATTCATCCATCCATCCAGCCAGCCAACCATCAATAGTAGTGATGGACAGATGCACATCTATACTGCATTGAATTGCCATATGCAACATTGAAACCTTTTCAAATGAGACTGAAGTAACTCCTGTAGTTAAAA
>JAFVLL020042849.1:0-14813 GCA_021397915.2 Tor tambroides
TAGTGTTTAAGCATTATTACAGCAGTGCTGAAGGAGAAGAGCTTCATTCCAGTCACATAAACTGTCGAAGGAGCATCTTAAGAATATTACGTTCTGTAGGCGCTGAGAGCGTTCGGGGAATTGGTTTTAACACACTCGCTGCTTATTATGTGTGTTGATAAAAGGTAAACACCACACGTAATGAGACCCCCCTAATAAACTCAGCCTCGGCCCACTCAGTCTCACATTGCTCATTTTCCACACTTGTTTACCTCCAAACAACCTTTATCTGTGCTCCTCTCTCCTCCAGGATTAGTCAACGTCTTTTGTGTCTTATCTCAGATGCGATGTTATCAGGGCCCTGGGAAATGCCAAGGGGGTGTTTGGTATCTCTGCGGCGGCTGGCTTGATTTCAGTCGCAAATGGACAGAGTTTCCTCTTCCATTAGGAGTGAGAGTTGATACTGAACAACAACATCAGGGTCCATTGTCACCATATATCAGCCTCACTGAGGGGCCGCTCTCAGAGACCAGATCTTATCCAGCTACATGATTACAAAAATCATCTTCTTGTTATTGACTGTATCAAACAAACTAGATTTTCACTATAACTGGCAATCGATTAATGATTTTGTTTAGATTAATTACATTACAAATTAATTACAGAAGTATTAACATTTGCAACAGGATGCGTTCTTAAATTTTGTCTGTACTTTTTTTTTAAGTGGTGCTTGCTAGGGCAGTGCTAGGTGGTTTCTAGGTGTTCTGTTTGGTTACTAGGCAGTTATTTAGATGTTCTAGGTGGTGTCTAGGTGTTCTGAGTTGTTGATAGGGTGACCTAAATGATTCTGTGTTGCAACGAGGTGGTTACAATAATGTTCTAGGTGGTTTCTAGGGCAGTGCTACTGAAGGTGGGTGCTAGGTGTTCTGGGTGGTAACTAGGTAGTTACTTAGATGTTCTAGGTGGTGTCTAGTTGTTCTGGGTGGTTGCTAAGGTGATCTAAATGATTCTGGGTGGCAGTGAGGTGGTTACAACAATGTTCTAGGTGGTTTCTAGGGCTGTGCTACTGTAAGTGGTTGCTAGGTGTTCTGGGTGGTAACTAGGTGGTTACTTAGATGTTCTAGGTGGATTCTAAGGCATTGTTACTGTAGGTGGTTGCTAGGTGTTCTGGATGGTGTCTAGTTGTTCTGGGTGGTTGCTAGGGTGATCTAAATGATTCTGGGTGACAGTGAGGTGGTTATAACAATGTTCTAAGTGGTTTATAGGGCAATGCTATAGGTGTTCTGGATAGTTACTAGGTTGTGTCTAGGTGTTCTGGGTTGTTGCTAGGGTGATCTAAATGATTCTGGGTGGCAGCAAGGTGGTTACAATAATGTTCTAGGTGGTTTCTAGGGCTGTGCTACTGTAGGTAGTTGCTAAGTGTTCTGGGTGATAGCTAGGCAGTTACTTAGCTGTGCTTGGTGGTGTCTAGATGTTCTGGGTGGTTGCTAGGTTAATATAAATGATTCTTGTGGCAGTGAGGTGGTTACAACGATGTTCTAAGTGGTTTATAGGGCTGTGCTACTGTAGGTGGTTGCTAGGTTTTCTGGGTGGTAACTAGGTGGTTACTTAGATCTTCTGGGTGGTTGCTAGGTGGTTACTTAGATATTCTAGGCGGTCTCTAGGTGTTCTGGGTGGTAGCTAGGGTGATCTAAATGATTCTGGGTGGCAGCAAGGTGGTTACAACAATATTCTAGGTGGTTTCTAAGGCAGTGCTGCTGTAGGGGGTTTATAGGTGTTCTGGGTGTTACTGTAGGTAGTTACTGTAGCGGTTAGGTTGTTGCTTGGATGATCTAGGTGGTTGCTAGGTGTTCTGGATGGTTGCTAGAGTGTTCTGAATGATTGCTATATGGTTTCTATTGCATTGCGTGTGGTAGTTACAGCGTTCTGAGTGGTTGCTAGGTGGTTACTTGAATGATCTAGGTGGATGCTATGTGTTCTGGATGGTTGCTAGCAGAGGCGTAGCAATAGGGCAGGCAAGGCAGGCAATTGCCTGGGGCCCCGCATTTTAAGGGGGCCCCCGACAGCTGACCATTTGAACAATCGGAAATGTCATTATTAATAATATACACGTAACATGGAGCAATATATCTGCATCCCCCCTAGGGGGCTCCCTCTCGCGTTACGCTGGATGTGCTTGCTTTTTCCTCGTGATGCGTCGGCCGCCGTTTTCAAACTGGCACAGCACTTACTCATGCATTTACTAGGCTATTTTAAAAATGAAAAGGTCTTATCCATCTGGCAGCCAAAAGCGGAAAAAAGCAAGAAAAGAGGAAACATGACAGCGGTAAGTTAAGTGATGGAGATAAGATTGACTTAATGATAATTATATGACAAACAAATGTTTTTTGTTGTTAATTCCAGCTTATTTTCGTTTAATTATTTGCTAGATGAATTACTAGTCCAATTATTAATAGGGTTACTGGGAAACAGGTTAGCTAGGGTTGCACTTCACAGCAGCATGTATTATATAGCATTTAGCAGGTATTAATATAGGCTGCAATAGAATAGGTGGTACAGGTTTTCTGTCGATTTATGCTACCCTGTCAGATTTTGCTACCTCCCATTAAAACAGTGGGTAGTACAATTCGACAACGAAAAATGCTACCTGTCAAATTATATTTTATTAATATCTACACCTTCCACAACCCTAAACCGACCCTTACAGTAATGCACATACAGTAATTATGTGTTATATTCGCGGTTGTGTATAGAAGGGATACAGCTACCGGAAACCAACAAATTTTTATTTTTTTTACCTATTAGATTGTGTTTTATTAACGTCTACACCTACCCCAACCCTAAACCTACCCTTACAGTAATGCAGATACATTAAATATTGTTGTTCAGCATGAGAAAAAGGATGCATTATTGATGTGCGCATGCGCAGTAAGCCGTGGTAAGAAAATCTGACGTGTAGGATAAAATGTCAGGACACCTGGAAAGACGCGCACATCACCACTTGGCAAGTTTCGGTACTGTGTCTTGCTGCCAGTGGGGAGCTCACGAAACAATATAAATAAATATCATTACATTTACTTAGTTGACATTATTTATTTAGCTCTTCTACATTAAATTAGTTGAGTTAACATAATTAGTTGTCAACTAACAATGAACTAATAGTTAATAAACTTTAAATTAAAAAGATTAAATTAAAATGCTAATCATATATTTCTGCATGCAGGAGCATTACTTAAGTTCCTGTCACCACCACCACCACCTCAGGCAGCTTTAAAGCTGGTAAAAACATACCTCAGGTCAACAATGAACCAAGAGAGGTTGTCAACACTGGCACTAATTTCAATTGAACGGAACATACGAAGGTCTTTGAATATGGAGGACATAGTGACAGCATTTGCTGTAGCTAAGGCTCGTAAGCACCATTTTTAAGGTGACAATCCGTTACTGTAAATATGAAGATTGTTCTGTATCTTCAAGATTGTATTGTACAGTAGGGTATCTTCTGCCATAAAGATGAAGATTAAAATTTTGTTAAAGAATAAGCACTTTGTTTTAAAAAATAAACTATTTATATTATGTGTTTTGACTACTTTTTGTATGTTGTATAAATATATATCTAGGTAACAAAGATATATTAACAAAATAATCTTTTAGAAGGGCCTCATCTATTAATTTTGCCTGGGGCCCCCACTTCATCTTGGTTCGCCTCTGGTTGCTAGAGTGTTCTAAATGATTGCTATATGGTTTCTAATGCATTGTTGGTGGTAGTTACAGTGTTCCGAGTGGTTGATAGTTGGTTACTTGGATGTTCTAGGTGGTTGCTAGGTGTTCAGAGTGGTTGCTAGGTGGTTGTTTGGATAATCTAGGTGGTTGCTAGGTGTTCTAAATGGTTTCTATATGGTTTCTATTGCATTGTGGGTGGTAGTTACAGTGTTCTGAGTGGTTGCTAGGTGGTTACTTGAATGTTCTGGGTGGTAGCTAGGGTGTTCTTGGTGGTTGCTAGATGGTTACTAGGATTTTATAAATTGTTGCTAGATGGTTACCGAGTGGTTTCTAGGTGATGTTCAAGTCATAAGAGTTCATTCTCTGATATTCTAGTCTCTGGTCTCTCCTTCAATGTAACTCTATCAGACTGTTTTTCATAATCTCCTCATCTGCCCATCTGATCATTTAAAAGTAATATGATCTCTCCTCAACAAGGTGACCCATTATTTATGTCCATAGCATATGGACAAGAAAATGCGCTCCATTAAGAACATAAATGTTGATGCCTAAGAGCTCAAAGGAGTGAATAGTTTGGGAAAAAAGTGTGTGTATATATATATATATATATATATATATATATATATATATTATATACACAGTTCAGTACAAACAAGTCAGGAGTGCCAGAATAAAAAAATCAAACACTGTCCTCTGAACCACATTGCAGAATGACGGATTTGTCGAGACAGTCTTTTGGATTCTCTCAGACATGCCTGTTTTCTGAAGCTACACACTAAATATTGCAGGTCTTAAGGTATCTGTATCTCAGTAGAGAGAGGAAACAGTTCCTTATTGATCTCCCATGTTTATGTGCTGTAAGACATGACTGTATCCACCCAGTTCATTTTACCCTGCAGTCCAAAACACTGGGCTTCATATGTTGAAATCTCCTTCCTTAGTTCAGTATGTTCTCTGCCAAACTTTTGATGTGTTTACTCGATTCCGTAAAACTTTCACGAAGTGCATTTTTTCTGTTTATTGTCCGCATTTTTAAGGGCCAGTAGAAAAATGACCCTACTGATGCAAAAACATTTGTGAGATTGTGCAGATACCCAGGGTTTAATGTAGCCAGAATTTTGCACTTTAATATGTACTTCTTGTACTTTAATGTGATTCAGAGTTCTGCTGTGATACATTGTCTGTAGTAATGTTTGTAGGCTGATGAGAAATGAGTGGAGATGAAATAGATATGAAACAAGAGTTTATAGAGCCATAAGGAAGTGAGTTAATAAGATGTACAGTCCAGGGTTATATCATTGACTTAAAATAAATCCATAACAATGTTGTTACTTAGAAGATAATTAAATAAACATTAACTGAAATAAAATAACTGAAAAAAAAAAATCAGTTAGTTGCCAAAATAAATAAAATTAATTTAAAAAATAAAAAATAAACTTTTAAATAAATGACTAAAACTTTAAATTAATTAAAACATGATATATATATATATATATATATATATATATAGCTAAAATATTGTATTATGATAATATCAACTTCTAAAATAACACTGGTACAGTCACCCTAAAAGCTATCTGAACACTTAATACTGTTTGAATGTCACTGCATTCTTTAACGAACTATAAATGCAAGTGCACTTCACTTCTTCTAGCCATTTTTATAATGACTTGAGTGTATTAACAACATATTTCCTGATATGGTAGAATAATAAATGTACTTCATGCAACAAAAAAATGCCTGCCATATTTTTAAAGCATATGCAATGCAGCTCTAAAGCACAGCATGCAGTCATAAAAAGAGTGTAACCTTCAAAAATGAAGTAGATATATAGAGTAGATATTACTAACCTGGAAGCCCTGCAATTTTGAGTCTATTTGAGAACTCTAGAAAGCTAGTTTCTCTTATCAGGATTTCTTCGGGATATTCCCACGGTCAGATGTAAGGGAAGTCGTGGCCTAATGGTTAGAGAGTCGGACTCGTAATCCAAAGGGTTGCGAGTTCGAGTCTCGGGCCGGCAGGAATTGTAGGTGGGGGAGTGAATGTGCAGCGCTCTCTCTCCACCCTCAATACTACGACTGAGGTGCCCTTGACCAAGGCACCAAACCCCCAACTGCTCCCTGGGCACCGCAGCATAAATGGCTGCCCACTGCTCTGGGTGTGTGTTCACTGCTGTGTGTGTGCACTTTGGATGGGTTAAATGTAGAGCACAAATTCTGAGTATGGTTCACCATACTTGGCCGTGTCTCATGTCACTTTCACTTTTTCACTTTCAGATATATTGTACGGATGCAGTTCAGAAGGTTGAGTGGCTGACAGCAAACCACTGAGATTGGGTATTTGGAAAGCAGTTTGGACTGCTGTTATGGGGTTTGTTTCAAATACAGGTCAAGATATGTGAAGCTTTGCTTTTGCTTTTCACATAGATGCCACCATTGCAGCATTTCAGCGTCACATCCAGTATGCGGCTACGTCTGGATAAGACTGCCTACTTAGACAGAAAGAGGGTTTGTTTTGTGTTGTTTATGCATGGAGAAAAAACTCATTTAAATAATTGCACAGTCATGTTGCTCTGAATATGTAATTCGATTCTGGTAATCTGGCAAACTGAATTGAAAAAAGGCCATAAAAATAACTCTTGCATCAACATGCATCAGACAGACTGAACTGTGGTCGTAACTTCTTGCATCATGTTTGTTTTGTTTTGTTGAAGGAGTGCAGATACACAGGGATTTCTGGTGGATCTAGTAGATGGACTGCTTGAAGGAAATAATGAACATTTTCTGAAAATGTACTCACCCTAAGGCCATCCAAGATGTAGATGAGTTTGTTTCTTCATCAGATTTGTAGAAATGTAGCATTACATCCCTTGCTCACCAATGGATCCTCTGCAGTGAATGGGTGCCGTCAGAATGAGAGTCCAAACAGCTGATAAAAACGTCACAGTAATCCACAAGTAATCCAAAGTAATCCAGTCCATCAAAGTCTTTTGAACTGAAAATCCATTATTAAGGAGTCCTCTATCCATAATATTGCTTTCTCCAGTGAAAAAGTCATCTCGTCTGAATCAAGAGAACACAGATCAGGCACTGTTTACAAGCCAAAACAGTTCAAAACAAATATGAGGGTTGATTTTTATGTGAGAGGACAACAGGACATGGCCTTTTTCACTGGATGAAGCGTTATTATGGATTATGGACTCTGATTTTAACCAAAAACAATAGTTTGAAGTTAAAAGATCTTTATGAATTTGTTTCTTACAAACATGCAGCTTTTGTCTTCTCAGGATGTTAATTGATGGACTGGAGGGGTGTGGATTACTTGTGGGTGTTTTTATCAGCTGTTTGGACTCTCATTCTGACGGCACCCATTCACTGCAGAGGATCCATTGGTGAGCCAGTGATGAAATGCTACATTTCAAACTCACCTACAGCTTGAATGGCCTGAGGGTGAGTAAATTCTAAGCAAATTTTCATCTTTGGGTGAACTATTCCTTTAAATACTTTAACACGATCCTAGGCAGAGTTTCACTGGGATAAGATAACTCGCCATAGTCATAAGCGAGCGCACTGCATTGCCCACACAATTACTGTAATTACTTTTCTTGGAATGAGAAAAAGGCTATTTGCAAGAGCGCAGTAATGGCTGCCAATTTGCTTGTGATTTGCAAGCGATGCATTTCTCTCGAAAACGGCTGCAGTCAACAACGATCGGTCACCTTAATATGCTATACTCATTTAGCCACTTCTTCTCTGAATTGGAGCTTTAGACACCCACTTCAAACAACGCGAGGATTTCTGGACAAATGGTTCTTGCTTTTGATGTTGCGTTTGGCCATTCAGAGTGCGTTTTAAAGACAAATAGGGTCTTTGGTCTTCCACTTGTACCATGCAGAGAGGCAAAGAATGCTTTGAACTACTCTGCGCTTTATTTTGGTCCTTGGGTTTGACCCCCAAAATGCTGATCACAATTTCAAAAGAGTCTCTTCATCTTGACATTTGCTGCCTCCTCCTTGTAAGGACACATTAATATCGAATTCGCTCCCTAACGAGTAAAATCATGCATTATCCAACAACACTAATTAAACTCCAAGGTTTCCCTTAAAAGAATCCATGAATAAAATCAATAAAGACTCTCGGGTTGGTTAAGAGTTGCTATTTTTAAATATTGTTTATGTTTATGTTTATGTTTATGCTATGAATTATGTATTACTTACTTGCTGAAGTTCACTTTATAACTTTCAAACATGAGAAGTATCTGAACAAGCACATTTTCATGCTTTTTAAAGCATGTCATGTTAAGAAAAGGATTTCTGGCCACTACTGTTGCACAATGCAAAGCCTAGTTATAAATCACACATACTAAGACAGTGATTTTAACGTTTTTGCAGTGCATAGCATGTATACTGAGCACAGTATGTATGTTTTGTGTGTGTGTGTGTGTGTGTGTGTGTGTGTGTGCGTGCAATGAATATCCAAATGATTTATTACATTTGTCAGAATGTGCACTATACAGCGTACAGTGCTGTATTACACAATGAAGTGTTGTCGACTTGACCTTTCATTTCCAATGTGACAAATGAACCAGAAATAAGTTTTTTTGTGTGTTATTTTCAAATCATTATTTGATTTCAGGGTTATTATAGTTTACTAATATTAAAACCATTAAAAAAATCATTAAACTTATTTTATTTCAGCTAGTTAACAAGGCAACATTTCTCGCTTTCAATTGTTTAACTTGATGTATTAAAATAACCAAAACGAAAACTTAAATAAAATTTAATAAAAGCTATATAGACATATATAGAAAATATATATAGAAAAAAAACACGACAAAATTAACTAAAGTTAACATAAAATTAATACCTATTTAGTGAATATCTAAAAAAAAAACTAATTCAAAATATTAACAAAAACTATAATAGTCATTTTAGTGATCATTTTTATTTAATATTATGATGTAGGTTTCATTTATTTTTATTTTAGTTTTACTTTTAGATTTGGTTGTTTTTAATTATTTTACAGTATTTAACAGTTGCAGTAATTTTAGTACAGTAACTTAATCTTATTTCAGTTTTATTTCAATTTTCCTATTTCAGTTTTTCCTCTAATATTATTATTGTTATTATTATATTAATATAATAATTATTTTATTTCAGGTACATTTTTTATGGTTTTAGTTAATGACAATAACCCTGGATTGAACTACTTGAAATGAGAGAGATATATAAGTACACATAGTCTTTTTGTTCCAGGATCAACAAAACATGTCAAGAACAAAGTGAGTTCATTGTGCTTTTATATTCCACATTTGCAGTTTAATTTCTCTTAATTGCGACTTTATAATCGTAATTTGAATTTGTATCTCATAATACTTCTTATTTTTATCTCCAAGGTGAAAGCAGACTTCCAAACTTCTCACTCATGATAAAAACACGGCCACCTCCAAGCTCAATACACTGCCATCCTGTAGACTTGGTTATCTATTTTTTCCATCGAGGCGTGTTTACACATCAGCCCCTTATTGTATTTCCTGATCTTATCCCATGGCCTTTTCATTTCCTGTTACCATCTTTCATTTCATCTCACTGGGAACCAGTGTCTCTGCCAGGCCCGTGTACGGCTCAGCGCTAAATAGCATTTAGCTACAAAGCTCACAGTTTGTTTTATATATATATATATATATATATATATATATATATGTATTTTTTTTTTTGTTCATCCCTTCCATCTCGCTCCCATGTTTGGCTGATAGTGTAGGTAGACTCCTCTCCGAGGAAATATAGGGGTTGGCAGAGAATTCATTGAATTTATTGTACAATTGATCCCATGGAGGAATGAGAGGGGATGGAGAGGGAGGTTAGTAAGCGAGGGTTAATGCGGAAGGCTGGCTCCGTGTCAAGGGATTCTGATTGGAAATAATGGTGCAAAAGTCTCAATTTGAGGCGATTACACCGAGCTGCTTTCAGATATTTCCCTTCGTGTCAAATCTCCAGCCCTCTGTCAGCGGAGGCCTATAAATAACAGTAGGAACGGCTTACAATTCCACATTTGCTGGTTTAAAATTATTAGCGACTTCCGCCTTTCTTCGCCCAGGAATCCCGCCGAGAGCGCCAAGTAAGTGTATCTGATAGCGTTTCCAATCTCCTATCCCGCTCTCTCAGACGGTGACATTCAGAAGCGGTCAGAAATGAAGAATGTACTTTGTCATGGTTCAGTAATTACTAAGTATGGCCATAAAGGACTGGATTTAAGAGCAGCCTGCTTTGTGCCAGCTCTCCTCGGGAAGGGATTTTGTCTTTTTACTGTCAGCGACACCACAGAGCGAGGCGCTCTCGTGCAGGAATGACACCTGCTGAGTTATAGACGTGTCACCTTGGGTTGGTCTTCATAGGTGACATTTCCAGAGTGTGGCGCGGTGGGTAAAGCACATCAGCTGTCTCCAAAATGGTCTGGCGGCTGCGGGAGGAATTTACTTGGAGCTGGATTGAGCAACGCTTCGCTCGGGGGGGTCAGGGTTTGGCCGGCTGGCTCCTGCTAGTGGATTGCTCAAACACACCAAAAATGAGAGTGTGTTCTGATCAAATGGAATTTGTTGCAAGCAGCATTAAGCCTAAAACACTGTGAAATAGATGCAAGAATCATCTGTCACTTGGCACAAAATGTTTCACAAGCCGAACGCCCGTGATGCAAGCATCCAGGTCACATATTTCCCAATCTGCACGCACCAGTTCAGTGGTTTTTGTTGAGATGAGCGGGAATGTTAACAGACAGCTTTCCAGGTGTTTTTTTTTTGAGCGGTTTCACTGGCTGATGGGATCGTGCTCCTAAACTTCACACCTTGATGCATCATCACACAAAACACAGCTACTGTGCCATTAGAAATACCTTATGCACCTTGTTTTTCTCGTAAGAACAGGCATGGCCATTTGTAAATTTTTTAGGCCTGGCTTCCGGTCTCATCCACCTCCAGCTATTTTTAGCCGCACAAAACAGCTCGTTTTGCGGCTTGATGTTGCGAACTGGTGTGTCTTACCATATTATTTTAATTATGAACACTGTGGTTTTTAGTGCAAACAGTTTTACGGTTTACTGCACTTATTCTTCTCGTTATTTCCCTACAGCGGCTAATGAATCAGAAGTCTCGCACATTGACAGAAAACGGCTTACTTCAAAAATAAGGTGGATAATACTAAATAATAAATAAATAAACTAAATACTAAAGAATAAATATCTAAACATAAAGCACACACAGACACACATATACATATATAAATCTTAAAACGAGATGCATTTACTTGAGAAGCAAAAATCCACAAGTGGTTAGGTTTGTTTCCATTGAAATGTAGCAGAAGAGGTTCAAGCTTAAAACAATAAAAAACTACTAAAACTATGTGCCAGTGTGGTAAGGAAAAAAAATTATATATATCATTAACCCTCACCTTATTTATTTATTTATTCATTCATTCATACATTCGTTCATTCATTTGGAGCATAAACTTACAAAATTTGGTATGACCATGATATAATAATAAGGATAAAACTATTTTTTTCATACCACTGATAGGACTAGAGTCTTCACTTAATGTTGGTATATAATTTTAAATTTTACTGAAATAAACTTTTTAAGTTGCAAGAACACTAGATATTAATGTGTCAAGGCCCTTGTATATTAAAGAACTGTGCATTATTTATGCAGTGGCCCTGAAAATTTTGTGCACACTTAAAGGGACAGTTCACCCTTTTTGGACCTCCACTGACTTTCATTATATGAAAAAAAACAGCTTCTTCAAAATATCTTCTTTAGGTGTTCCAGAGAAGAGTAAAGCAATACAGGTTTAGAATGACCTAAGTTTAATTTCTGCACGATCTAAGTGTCTGAATACGTCTCGAGGCCTCCATAATGTTACGTTTATGGCCCGTTTTGGTTTTGTTTTCCCTGTGTTCCTGCCTTCTGTCTCAGTTCCTCATTTGTTGCCATGGTTTTTGATGAATTACTCCTCACCTGTTTTCATTTGATTACCTCATTAGTCCTCATTTAGTTTAGTACTTATAGTCCCTTGTTTCGTTAGTATTTTGTCCTGTCTTGATGTACTGTTGTGTTGGAAGCGTTGTTTCTTGGTTATTTGGAATAAAAGACTATATCTTCGTGATTACGTGTTCGTGTGATTTCCGAAGAAGCACGTTCCATTACACATACAGTGCGAGGGTTTCTGTGCAAATATGTTTGAGTTTCTAAGGTCCACGAGGTGAAGAGTTTTGGAGTGGACCGGACTGATTTTCACTCACTGATTCTAATCCCTGTGCCTGATTGGAGGAGTCAGGCTTTGATTCCCTGCTGTGATTCTTTCTTTTCCCCCCATTTGCCTTCCTCAGGATTTCTTTATCGCTCAGTGCTTTGAAGTGCCCTCAAAAACCTCAGGCACATGTGGGTCAAATGAAGCAGATCTCATTTCGTGGACGGCAGCTTCTCTTCTATCTACTCGTGATCGCCCGGGTCTGGATGCCCCATAGACGTGATGATTACTTTTGATGCCCAGTGTCAGTCAGTCGCCCCCAAAAAGCTTGAGTCCGTCGGCAGGCTTCATCACTATTTCATGGAAGCTGCTGTCAGTCAAAATGCCAAAGACAGGCAGAATTTCTGAAAATCTTCGGCGGTCAGACAATCGCCCTGCATCGGCATCAGATGCCATCAGCCTTCAAAACAACAGACTCCTGTCCATGATAGAAGACACCTGATATCTCCGGTGTCCGTTATCCAAAAAAGCGATCGGAGAAAAAAATGAGAGGGGGATTTAGTGACTGGTTCACTTCATCATGGCTCCTCAGAGGCTTGGAGTTACAGATATATCTACAGGCCAGCAGACAGAATACAAATCATACGTCGGCCTTCGGGGTAAAAGGGGTCATTAGAAACTGGCGGATATGATGTGGAATTGTTTTCTGTGTAACGCTGGTAAAGGCAGATAATGCATGTAAAGATGCACAGCTTAGAGAATAAATAGAGGTTATCAAAGGGGATTGCGGTGTAGCACCAAAGATGTTTGTTTTTCGTCGGCACTCTGAGACTATTACATGCACACAGCTCTGTTTCAAAACCTGCATCCTAACTAAACAGCATTGCATGCACCCTTGATGATGAATTGAGATGAGCTCAGTGGAAAACAGCCATCTGAGATGGAGTATGAAGCAACAGAAAAGTAATTTACAAATGAATTTATATTAATATGTATTATACAGTAGCAACTGTTGCTAAAATAGTATGATTTAGTAAAAAAAAAAAAAAAATTATATATATATATATATATGTGAGGTGAAGTGTTATTTTTGTATTATTTATATGATATTATAGTATTTATTAATATTTTGTTTGTTTATTCATATTAATTTATTTATATTTTCAGTTTCCATTTCAATTTTAACTAAGTTTTAATAATTGTCTTTGCCTTTGTAATTTATTCTTTAGGTTATATATATATATATATATATATATATATATATAGTTTATTTAGCATAAAGCTTGTGTGATTTTCATGTCGAATAAGGATTTTAGTAGTTTTTTAAGTCATTTTTTATGCACTTTTGTTATTTTTATTTTTTATATTTTTATATTAGCTTTATTTTTTATTTTTTTTTTAGTTTTAGTTTGCATCTTGCATTTAACTGAAGTCTTTTAAGTGTAAATTTGTAGTATTACATTTTATTTTATTTTAGCTTCATTTCAGTTACCATAAATGGCATGGCAGCTCAGTGTGCTCTAGAAGAGTAGTCTATTCTTAATTAACTAATTAAGTACTTGAAATAACTTGAAGTAAATGAAATATACAGTCATTTACATTCGATTTTACTTGTGGTTGCAATCGATTCTAGGGTTGCCTTCTTTTACAAACGATAGATGCAATTCTGCTTTAGATTTTGGCCTAAAGAAAGCATTGTAGCATCAATCTGTAAATAGTTCTTATTGTCTGCTCAGTGCATTGTGGGTATTTGTTTTTGTTTTGACTTTCTGGCAGAAGAGTAGCACTGGTAATCAGGTGTTTTGTGAGCCTTGTGTCTCTCGAGTGTGTGAAAGTCATCTCTTCTGTCTTCACTGAGATGTTACAGTATGTTATGATGGTTTCACTCTAGGTAAGCAGCTCACTAGCTTTCAGAACTTGAACATAAAGTTAAAACTTTTAAAGAGAAACAGGAAGTATCATGCTGCAGGGCATCTGGTTATTTTAATCTTAAGAAACAGTACAGTCCCTTTGGGGCAACCTGGGGTTATGTTCCTTACTCGGGCATGCGATGGTGACAGCTAAACTCAGTAACTCATGCCTTCTGGGGTTTGATCGAAAGACCTTTGGGTTCTCAGCTCGAAAGTTTCAGAGACCACCATCCCATATCTGTCCTGACCCTTACACTGACCCAGCAAAACATACACCATATTGGTTTCAAAACAGAGCCAGAGTCATGACTAGACCTTCAGTCCAGACCAAGATCATGACCTCTTGGTTACAGAAATAGCTAGTTACTTGTAACAAACTGAAAATTACAGCAGCATTTATTTGGAATTGTTTTCAATGTTAATTTAATGTTGCCATTTTTTCACAAAATTGCAGTAAGAAAATCATGAAATAAAATTATATTTTTATTTAACTAGGTTAATTTAATAACTATTTTATGTTTTTTTTTTTCTCAAAATTATTCAAAAGTAAATCATCAAATAAATCTGATATATGTTTTAAATTAATTTAATAACCATTTTATTTTATGTTTTATTTAAATTATTTTAAAGATCATAAAATGAATCTGAAATAAAATTACTGATTTTTATTTAGTTAACTGATATATTTTATTTTTATTTAAAATATTCAAAAGATAATCATGAAATAAATCTGAAATAAAATTTGTAATTTTTATTTAATTTAATAACTCTTTGATTTTAATTTTTTAATTCAAAATTAATCAAAAGAAAACCATGAAGTAAATTTGAAAAAAAAAAAAAAAATTAATCAACATTTTTTTTTTCTTTTTTATTTAAATTATTCAAATCATAATCATAAAAAACTTAAAATTACTATTTTTATTTAACTAGGTTAATTTAATAACTATTTTTATGGGGTTTTTTTT
>JAFVLL020042850.1:0-17660 GCA_021397915.2 Tor tambroides
AGTGATTGGTGTTACTGGATGACACCTGTGATCTACTGCCAACTTTGTTTCCACTTTCAGGCACATTCCGTTTTATTTTCCTCCATGGTGTCTACCTTTCCACCACTCTCTCTGTCTCTGTCTCTCGCTTTCTCTGTCTCACAGTCATGTGTATTTTTGTGCTTGGCATCAACTGGAGTGAATAATACTTTACTTAATGGAGTGGGCTCATATTAGCTTCTTCAGACATTTACTCATTCCCCTCTTCCTCTAAGAATAACCAGAGATCCCCGTGCCAGAGTTCTTGTTTCACTCTGTCTCTCACTTTTATTTTCCTGCTGCTATTTAGAAGGACAGGGACAATGTTTGGAAGAGCATCAACCACTCAGTGACCAGACGTCAGATGGCAGACCAGGACCAGAACTGGCTGAGCAAGAGAAGTAATACAACTATGGAATAAAGAAAGTCTATGGGAAGAAAAAAACCCAGTTTGGATTAAAACATGGCTGTGATATTAAAATGCACCCTTGGGTTTCCTCAAACTTGACAAAAGCATGACTCTTGGTTAACCACTGCTGAATTATTTTGGCTGTTTGACCACAAAGAGTTAGAGTGAGGGAGACTAAAAAAGAAAACAAGCTCCTCACCCTGAACGTATTACATTGTTGTAGAGGGCATTTAAAAGCTATGAAAGAAGACAGGGTCAAATAAAGGAGACACGGTATTTTGTCATATATACAAATTATGGATTCCAGTTTAACATTTAGAAGGATGCAGTTATGTCCAGTAAAAGTGACTAACAATAAAATAAACATACTGTGTGTAGATAAGAATACAAGTCATGTGTAATACAAGTCAAATTTGATTGTGGAGAGAGGTCTTATGAGGTGACTTTTTCACCATATAGAATTATTTAGTGGAAAAACAATATATAAAATCTGTAATATATTGAACTAGTAAACAAGTGAATGTAGTGTAGTGTCATTACACATAGCTGATCTAAGTCCTGTCAAAATTGTGTTGTCCATAAGGATAATTTTAGCTATAAAACAGCTGGGAAGTCAAATTTCTGCTAATTCTGCCAAATGCTTGTTATATTGTCAATAACTAATTTAGTAAGCCAGTGAGACCTTGTTGTAAAATGTTATTGATAAATTGAATTGAAATGACATTTGCCATTTGAGTAATTGTGCCCTGAGTTAAATGAAGTTATAAAATCTGCACCAAAGAGCTGCTCCAAAAGTTTCTTAAATGAGCACTGTCAGTGCTCTTGACCTCAATATATTTTATTGCAAAAACACATTAAAATCCAAGACACGCCCTGAACAAACGTTTCTAACACACAAATTCAGTGTAATATCTTAGAGAGGACCTGACTAACTAGTGCACTGAATCATTCCAGGTGGCAAAATCACTCGTGGCCGTCTCCCTCTGGATCTAATCAATCAGATACGTTCTCACCCTCTAAGCCAGCACACAGACCGATATGAGTGATTTACGGGAAGGAATTTAACCAATACCGATAATGACATTTTCTATGCTGCTTAGCAGCTGGTTTGTCGCTCCTATGTGTGCTCAAAGGTGTGAAAACGGTTCTTTTTTGGCTTTTGAGTCATGCATGGGAATTATAGACTCAGTTTGCGACTGGTGGTACTTGCAGTGATCCATGTTATGGTCATTGCAGCATATTGAAGGCTAGAGTAAAACCTTTGTTTGCCAGAACGTGAAGGGAAAAAAATCCCACTAGCAGATAAAGACATCTCAATATGCAATTGAGATACACCATTGGATTCCAGTCCACTGATCCTTCAGGACCTTTACAGCTTTGTGACAGATCAGCATTGCATTAAGACATGGTGATTTTATTGCATACAGTTGGGATCATGATTTGAAATTGAAATATTTCATTATCAAGCACAAATATACTGTAGGCTACATACATATATCTGAACAGTTTACATGCTTTGTTTTCTGGTGGATATAATGTATCAAAGTTAACTAAGCTGTTAGGAGTATTTGACAGCACATGTCTAGCCATTATATGTTAAGAACTCTCGTGGAGCATATATTACTTACACATGCAGTGCATGAATGAAAAAATGAAAACTGGGGTCACCACAAAGGCACAGTGAGACAAAATCTTACAGGTAGCCAGGAAATAGCTTAATGTAGCTGTATATGTTCTGGAGTGGATATCAGAATATTTGCAATTTTCCCCTTTTCCTTGTGGGAGATTTTTTATTATTATTATTTATTTTTTTTAACAAAAAATCCTATTAGCGGTTGGATTATATATTTCTTTGGTTTGGGCTGGTTGGGAGGTGTACTTAAACCAATATATGATAAGTATTAAGTCTGTCATGATTTCAGAATGTTATGCAGGTAACATTAACTATTGCAAAAAAAGAGCATATTTTCAATGATGAAGATTATTACTATATTTTTGTCGGTACTGTTAACCCTCTTTTAATTAACACTCTTTCAATCACTCTTTTAGTGAGCAAAAACATGTTAATTGTTGAATAGCTCAATAAAAATGCCATGTCTATTTTTTTTAAATAAAGTTTCAAAAAAGTGAAAGTATGTTTCATTTCTTGTGAGAATTGTAACTGGAAACTAATTACATTTTAAGCAACAATAATCTATTTTGTTACTTTGGCAATATTTCTGGAGGGAAAACTTCACTTTGTTTCATTTAGTACTTTCATTTAAAACATTTTTTATGTGAATTAATCAGTTAATTAAAACTGGGCTCTGGGTTTGATTTCATGATGTATGGACAGAACAAACTTTATAATACATTAATAACAGACCATTTAAATATTGAAATATAACAAAGTATGTCTTAAATAGTTGTGTGTGCATTATGACATATTTTGTACAAACTGTTCAAAATACATCAACTCTTTTATATTATTAGACTATATTCCTATATTTCTATTCAAACGTAATGTTCAGGTATGATTGAATGGGTTAAAATGGGTTAAATAAAGTTCCACCCTTGTATATTAGCCAATGTTAATACTATATATATATATATATATATATGTATATATATATATATATATGTATATATATATATATATATATATATATATATATATTTATATATATATATATATATATATATATATATATATATAATTTCACATGTAATCATTTTTGCTCAAAAAAATGTGGGTTAAATTCATTCAAAGGGTTAAATTCATTCATTCGTAGTATTTCATAGTATTGTTCAGGTTAAACGAAACGTCTTTCTCCCTCAGTGAAGGAGTTGAAATGTTGAGCGGTGGGATGGCGCTGCTGTGGAGGTAACGGGAGTCAGACTACACGTGAAGAGAGGGTTTGACATTGGGAGTTTGAAAGTAGAGAGAGACACAGTGAGGCTTCTGCTCTCAGCCTCTCGCCAGGGAAACATCACTGTTTATCAACTTAAATGTGACTTCAGACTCTTCCAGTGACGTTTACATCAGTACTGGAGATAC
The DNA here is from genome assembly GCA_021397915.2 of Tor tambroides. Lineage (NCBI taxonomy): Eukaryota > Metazoa > Chordata > Actinopteri > Cypriniformes > Cyprinidae > Tor > Tor tambroides. Next base: position 3,465 of record JAFVLL020042850.1, read on the forward strand.
CGTGAGGACACATAATGCAAAGTCTCAACACGGGCTCGCGCACGCTGCCGGATGTTGTCTCTGATTTTCTATGAAGAATGTTTTATTTTTCGTATCTTCGCTGTAATCGGACATCGATCACGAATTATGTTTGTGAGAACAGTCGCCTGTAAGGTGCTTGAACTCTAAGGAATAAAAGTAACTTGAGGATTCATTTGACATGGACTCAGTGGATGAATAAATCACTGTCGATACCAGTTTTATCTTGTCACTCAGTTTATTGTTATTTTTGCTAAAAGTCCGATGGACCGAGCATCTTCACACAATAATATACACGCACAGAGGAATTAATGAAGAACATATTGTTTTGGATAATAATCAAACAGGGCTTGGAAATCTCACAATGAGGCTGAAATCATCGAGGTTAGGTTACCTGTAAGTACACTTAATATGGACTTGTGCTGAATAGTTTGATATAATAATAGTTTTTATATTTTAAAGAATAATCATTTTAAAGAATAATTTTATTTTTATTTCAGATTACTTCAGTTTATGACTCTGTGTTTTTACACTCAGGTAAGTCTTCTGCATTTTTTGTTTGCAAACAAGCATAAACTGATGGGAATATCTTATGTGTAATAGTGTGTAATATTGGTTTAACCAATTAGAAATGAGATAAGGAGTCATATATGACAACCACCCTCTCAGGAGACTGTATAATTTGTAAGTGTCTATTTAAAAAAAAGAAAGAAAGAAAGTAAAACATTTAGATCTGGTTTATGATTTTAGTGTTGGTGGATGTTAAAGGACAGAACTGGTTTTTATCTGAATCAGCAGGCTGTTTTCTTTAATTATAAACAGGCCTATAACTTCCACAACTATTTACCTTCATTATAAAAATAGAAATATAATATCTGACGGGGAGGGTTGTGACATGACTTTTTCATTGTATGAAACCTCATCAAAATAGGACAGTGGTGTGACAGCTGTGAGTGACAAACACACACATCTCAAGAGTTGTTATCATACATTTCATGTATTTCAGTACTGGTTTCTATTTTTCTGTGCTGTGTTCAGTCAAAAGGTTTTTTTTTTATGTTTAATATTTTCAAATAAAATTCAAGTTTCCATCCATAGTAAAAGTTTCTATTTGTGTTACATCCCACCCAATTGTGGTTCAGGTTGTAAAAGCAACACTTTTTTAATCTGACAATGATATTTATAGCTTAGGAATAATTCATAGATTTAAAAAAGTCTTGCAAATAAATATAGGAATAGTGCAATTAAGTCAAAACAAAATGAAAAATGTGTTACAACACTACTCAGTCTCCCCATTCGAATATTTTCCAGTCAAACATCGGCAGGACACACTGAAAGCGATAAAACTTTTAGTCACATTAATGTTGTGATGTTATATGTGTGCAGTAAATGTGTTATAACCGTGCAAACAACTCATTATTAATAGAGTCATTGGCAAATTGTCAAACATCTTGAAAAGACGTAAACTCCTCGCTTTAAAGGTAATGGCTCTAACATGTGGGCACGGCGCATAGCTGACTTACAAAAGAAAATCGTTATGAGAACGGGCCCAAAGAGACGGGGTGAAACGACCCCTCATTGGCATGTCATCCAGAGTGTGTGGATGGGGCGCTTGCCCTCAGAGTGCCAACCATCACTGCAAAAAGAATGATTTGAATCTGATGAGAAACAGTGTCACCATCATTGTCCCTAAAAGAGTGTTGTTCTTATATACATCACCACAAATCTGCATGTTCTTCTGTCACATTTTTATAGATGACGATGCAGTCCGTCTCTGTCCCCAATTTTAAGCACCATGTAACGGAGCAGAGTCGTTTGTCGGACAGGATGAGCCGAAGATTAACAAGGACTTATCAGCTCTATAGCCGGACGAGTGGTAAACATGTACAAGTCCTGGGCAATAAGAGGGTCAACGCCAACGGCGAGGATGGAGATATTCATGGCAAGTCACAGTCTTTGCAGACTGCATTATTTTACTTTGTCAGCTTGAAACAATAGGACAAAACAAGTGAGTTGAAGGTATTACTTCAGAATATCCAGTAAATGTCGTTGCCAAAAAGCAACCTGCATAGTTTGAAATGGATTCTATATTGTTGAGTTTGGGAATCTCAAGAGAAGCCCGTTTTGGTTCTGGAAAACACATCAGTACTCATCTTACCTCTGCCGTCTTAACATTTCCTGAATAGTTCTCCATATAATAAAGAGTTGTAGGACAGAAATATGACATGCAATTTTCTAACCTTTTCTAACATCATTAGTTTTCATCTTTCATCTCTTCCAAAACAAATATGTTTATTGTAAATGTTCCTATATTGTGTGTGAGGCAAGATGATGATCTGAAGTTTCAATCACTTGTCGAGAGTTACTCGTTCCAAGATTACATGTGTATTTTTTTCTTTGCTAAACGGATGGTTGACATGATTCATAGTGTGCATTGACGCTGCAAATAGGCAATGAAAAGTCAATCTTGTTTTTATTCAAACTCAATGTAATTTTAAAGCTATACAGTAAGGCACCTGTTTTAAGTGAGCTGCGGCACTTCTTCTCCAAACAAAACAGTGGTTAGAATCCCGTCCGCTGGGAACGAATTCCTGTCACCGAAGAATTTCTGCGTGTCTAGCCATCTTTCCACTCGTGCAGTCCGTCCACTTTGCCCACTTTTTTGGAGGGTCATTTTATGAGGAATTTTCATAGCTTTACAACTCAACGTATGAGTCAGTTTATGAAGAGAGGTGAGGTCAGCGTCATCGGTTTATACCCTTCTTTGTTACTCTTTGTAGTCTTGGCCTAGCACACACACTCATTCACACATCTAGACTAAATATTGGCTTTTCCAGCCCAGACTACGTTACAACAGTGTAAATCTCAAAACTCTCCAATATACAACCAAAAGCATCATTCATTTGTACGTATCACCCTGAAAGTGGAAAATGAACAGACTTTGTAATGGTTTATCAATTCCAGCTAAACTTGTTGTGGAAACCGACACATTTGGAAGCCGGGTTCGAATCAGAGGAGCGAAAACCGGATACTACATTTGCATGAACAAGAGAGGCAAGCTTATTGGACGGGTGAGTTTAAGTGATTAAACATCTGGTGTGTTTATGTTGAAGTATTCTGCAAAATGATGCTGTTGAAACCATACTTAGAGAAATACAGACAATTAAATTGGTTCTAATGATATCACAGGTAAACCCATCATGCCCTGAGAACAAAATTGAGGCTCATAAATCTCTCAGGCTTGAATAGCAGATTTTCGAGTTTGTCATTTCAGTCCTCCGCTGTCTGTCTCTTTTTGTTGCCAGAGGAAGGGCCGTGGAAGGGACTGCATATTCACCGAGATTGTTCTGGAAAATAACTACACGGCTTTGCAGAACGCCAAGTACAAAGGCTGGTACATGGCCTTTACACGCAAGGGTCGACCCAGGAAAGCCATGCAGACCCGGCAGCATCAGCGAGAGGCCCATTTCATGAAACGTCTTCCTCGAGGACACCTGTTAACAGAGCAGAAGCCTTTCGATTTAATCCCATATCCCCCCAACAAGAGGACTAAGCACCATCAGCGCACAAGCGTGAATTGAGGGCAGAATCGTATCTTATATCGGAGTGCTATCTTAATTTGAGTTTATCTAATCTATGTGCATCCAGAGTTACTGGACATCACGGCGAACTGATGTTGTGTAAAAATTAAGGAGTCTGCACAGGCTCGGGTCTGAGATGAATCGCAGTACTAAGAACAGTTTGTTCTGGGACAATTACTGAAGTGTTGACTGAACTGAGGACACTGTAAGCCTTGTAATAATGAGCAACACATCTCTGGGAATGAAGCAAGACGACAGAACACATGACACACAAACACTCTCAGAAAAATGTGCAAAAACTGTATCTTCAGGGGTATAACAGCTTTTCACTGGGGCAGAACCCTTAAGACACTACAGGCCAAACCATTGTTTATTCAGGCACTGGTCAATTTTGAGATTTTTGGGATGTTTCTCTTCCATAACATGTTTAGTGAAAACATAAAATATGCACATTTAATTGTTTATTTTATTATACATTTGCATCTGTAGATATCACTTACAATACACACCAAACTTTATAGTTGTATTCCTATCTATATTCTGAAAGTTATTACAGAGGGGTTTGTTCATACATCATTCTCCTGCTTTATATTTATATTTATAATTTTGGCTGTTGACAGTATTTTCTGATTTATGGAGTGATAAAAAAAGAGATATCCAAAATTGCCTCTATAAAAACCTTTAATATGTCAACAAAATGAAACAAGAATTTTACACTTGGCCTTATCCAATGTTCAGACTTCTGTTCTAGAAATGTATGCAAATAACTGAATTTAATTGGATATGTCTCATTTGCATATCTAAATGTAACAATTCAGAAAACTTGTAATACAAAACAATTGCCTTAATTTACTGTGATTAATCAGTTGGGTAAAGTATGGTGATATCGAATTCATATTAGATATTTATTATATGATATTGTACATTTTACTACTCAAAGGCACTAAAATGCACCTTTAAAGGGACAGTTCATCCAAAAATTCTGCTATTAATTATTCACCCTCATGTCGTTCCAAACCCATTAAACCTTCCTTCATCTTCAGAACACAAATTAAGGTATTTTTGATGCATTCCGAGAGCTCTCTGACCCTCCCATAAACAGCAAGGGTCCTTACACGATCAAGGCTCAGAAACGTAGCAAGGAGATCATTAAAATAATCCATGGGACATCAATGGTTCAACCGTAATTTTTACGAAGCTACAAGAATACTTTTTGTGCAGAAAGAAAACAAAGACTTTTTTCAACAGTTCGTCTCCTCCACGTCACACTATAGCGCCATTTTGGAGAGTATCACATACGTAAACAACGTATGCTGTTCTGTGTCAGCAGCACCGCACGTGGATACGCTGTTTACGTAGTTTCCGCTTTGATCTGAATGTATCCACGCACATACCTTGCATACGTTGTTTACGTATGTGATACTCTCCAAAATGGTGCTATAGGGTGATGCGGAGGAGACGAATTGTTGAATAAAGTCGTTGCTTTTGTTTTCTTTCCGCACAAAAAGTATTCTCGTAGCTTCATAAAATTACGGTTGAACCACTGATGTCACATGGATTATTTTAACGATCTCCTTGCTACGTTTCTGAGCCTTGATCGTGTTAATTACATCACTGCCTATGGGAGGGTCAGAGAGCTCTCGGAATGCATCAAAAATATCTTAATTTGTGTTCCGAAGATGAACGAATGTCTTACGGGTTTGGAACGACATGAGGGTGAGTAATTAACGACAGAATTTTAATTTTTGTGTGAACTATCCCTTTAAGGGTAGGTAAGGTGCAAAGTTATCCCTGTAAGGATTTCTGCCCTGGTCACAAGCTGTTGTACAATTTTTGCACATTTTATTCTGACAGCGAACATGGCAGCTACCTGACGATCCCAAACATATGCAGATGCACACCGATTCCTTGATGTGTAGTGATATTATCAAAAAGCATCTTTATTGTTTGTACATGGCTATATATTTTTATTGGAAGACTGTAAGATACTTAAAAATGGAAATATTTATTTTAGAGCACGTATTAAATTCCTGTAAAAGTATTGATTTAACAGGGTCTCGGGATGCGTGATTCATTGACTCCCTAACGCCTTTTGTGGGAACTTTAAATTCGGCCCGTGATTGATTCGACTCCTTTGAGATGCGCTTCTACGCTGAATTTGCTTTGAAGGAGTCAGCGATCATTAGCTGACAGGTCGAATTCTCACTCTCTCATAGATCACGCTGTATGTGTGTGGGCGCATCAAGAACACGAGCACGACAAGTGTGGGTTAAAGTCGAAGGCCTCCAGGAACAAGTCGGCCAAATTGGGAGCCAGTTTCTTTCAGAGTCAGGCTTATTCAGTTGACAACAACAGCAGCCTGAGAGAAACCTCAAGGGCATGATCGGGGCTATTCAAGAGGTATACTTCCAGGACCGTATAGCTGTTGCTATGTTTTTGGCCCAGCAGTCGAACTCCCAGAAAAAGAGGCCTGAGCCTCAGATAACTGTGAAGCAATATCTGTGACAGGCCGGTCTCGATTGAATGTGCTCAGCAAGTGAGACTGGGCCTTTGAATAGCTCGGGCCTTTCGCTTTAGAAGAGATGAGGTCAACCCACCATTGCTGTCCCAAACAAAGGTTACCACCGTGTAGTTGCATTTCTGCGACCCGCGCACCGTAACCCTCTGATCAAATGCTCCCTTTGTAGGCACCGTAGAAAAGAAACATGTCATACAATGGTGGACCTGAATAATAACACAAGGAGGGGTCAGCTATCAAAAAAGGAAGCCCAGTCACACAGAGGGGGTGAGGGCGGGCGAAAGAGAGAAACCAAGAGCGACTCGGGGGAAGAGAAAACGTTCGGGGGGTGTTATGGGTTGAGATGTGGGCGAGAGGGGCTGAAAGAGGGCAAATGGCTGGGAAGAGGCAAAGAGGGGCACAGACGAATGAAAAGGGCCAAAAAAGAGTGTCTCTCTGTTGAGGCAGTTGAGCATGACCATTGAGGCCTCAGGATGGGGAGGGAGAAAGGGAAGAAGAGACACTGAACAAAAATCACAGCACTGAGCTCTTCCCCTGTCGCCTTTTTCCCAGGACTTCTGATTTGTCAGTTGGCCCTTGGACCGCTTCCACGTGCACGGCCGTGTTTCGGTAGAAAAGCATCTAGAAAAGCATTTGATTGACCTTCCAAAACTCTTTAAATTGGTGCTTTGTTCTGTTTGTGTCAAAAGACAGACTGGCTAACGCTATGTCTGCGCCATTCAATAAATTAGACTTCGTCTTTTTTATTTTAAAAGGGTTTTTGTGTCTGAATATGGATCACAAATTTCTAAGGGATCAAACTGACAGCATCAATGTTTTAAAAATACTACACACACTGGTATCCCTACCATTATGGGGACATTCCATAGACTGAATGGTTTTTATACTGTATGAACTGTATTTTCTGTCTCTTTACCTTAAACCTACCCCTCACACAAAATTTTCTGCATCTTTAGATTTTCAAAAAAAAAACTAATTTTGTATAATTTATGAGCCAAAAAATGTCCCCACATGGTCAAATATTACCGGTAGTTCTGTCCTTTCTATCCTTTACTTGTATTTCTATCTATCTATCCATTTGGACCCCATAACAGAAACATATGCCTCTTTGCTAGGAGATGCATGTGTCTGTGCTCATTATACACTACACAAAGTCTGTCAACTCCAACTGCCCAATATCTGCAGAGCGGCTCTGACTTTCAGCAACGAGAGTTGACTCCTCCAAACTGTAAATTGGTGCAAAAATCTGGGCAAAAGTTGTGTAGTCAATAGCAGTCAGCTTGCATACTGACTGGAAAACAATTTCTAGAGCTAGTAAGACCCAATGTGATTTGCAGATTTTAAACAACTTCTGCTGTCATGAACAAATGGGTCTGCCTGGTCAAATGAAACGTCTTTGAATGGTTACTCTGTTCAGTGCCTAATTAGAAATCACCCTTCCCTCAACAATGCATTTTTCCATTGGCTTTTAGATTATTGCAGAATATAAGCTCTGTGATCAACAAAAGTTGATGATTCTCACAAGTTTTGTGCATCAAGATAATCTTCACAAATTAGCTCAACTTTTATGAACTTTACAGCTAAATTCAAAATGCCAGAAGTAAATAAATTTAGGCTATCAGAGATCTACAGCACAGCTGCACAGCTTCAGTGTCACCATTACTAAGCCAAATATTTTCATCTTCATTTAAAATCTACAAGCCGGAAAGTTAGTAGTTAGAGTAGATTAGTTTACCTGTTTGGCGTGATGATGTTTATTGTCCCAGACAACCTCTGTAGTCCTATTTAGACATGTAGTGGGTTATTAATTATGTATTTTAAGTCGTAGAATGAAACGTGACCATATTTTAAGCTTGTGTTAAACACAAACCTTAGGCTAGAAACCTTTAAGCATCTAACCAAAAAAAAAAAAAAAAAAACATTGTAAAAACCTACTGACTTCAGGATGATGGAACCGGAAGTTCAAAAATGCTAACTTGTTTCCGGGTGTAAAGGACTCATTCCTGTAGCACTGTATTTAACTGCACATAATTTAAACTGTGATTGACCACTATTCCTTTCTAAGAAGGTCTTTCTTTACCAGAGTAAGCTGCAATACGGACCAGACATCCAGTCAAAATACTTGAGACAATGTAAAAACAAAACAACCACCACCACCCAGTTTAAAAAAAAAAAAGTATCAGAAATCAAGAGCTTGCTACAAAATGCTAATAGCATTAGCAACAGATTGCTCATGTAGGACCCAATGACCTACAGATAACAATCAACGTCTGCCAAAAAGTCCAAAAAAAGTCTGTCAAAAAAGCCGGGAACCTCTAAAAAAAAACAAGGACTGGAGGAACTATAAGAATCTCTCTCGGTAGCAGTTAACCCATAGACATCTGATTCTTTCCATGTAAGACATTTCTAAATAATTTTTCACAGACCTCAGGCCAACAATCTCCCCCGGACATTAGGTATTGGTTGAATCTGGAATCTCATATTGCTGTGAACTGGAGCGTACCATCTTTGGGCAGTGTGAGAAGGGGTGAAGACAGCGCCAGGACTCTTGCTCTGCTCCTAGAAGGTTTCAATGATGTGTGCAGATGTTTGGCTCACAGCACTGCTTGTCAACACACAAGTGTAATGATGCACAATGGTTTCCGTCTCTTTGTGGTCAATACAAGGCCATCACGAAGAGAAGTTGCCACACTGCAAAAGCTCCATGCAGATTCAGGTGAACGGTCAGTAGGTTTTTAATCATTTTGACAACTCATATCAAGGGCATGTCCTTGCAGACGCTACCATCAAAAGAGCCAGAAAACTGTTGCCAGAAATTAGGCTCCAAGATGCATCACAGGATGTTGAGTAAATCAAGCAGGTCAGAGTTTACTGCTTTAAAAATCTTGAATCTTCAGATGTGTTCATTTTTGACTGCTTCTACAGTTAGCTCCAACCAGCTCCAACACACAGAGGTTTCTATGGAGTCTGAAGATCGTGATTACTTAAGTTCAGGTGTGTTTCATTAGAGTTAGGGTGAAACTCTGCAGGACAATGGCCATCCAGGAACAGGTTTGGACACCCCCAACATAGAGGCTAATATTATTTTAAATATTTTATGTTACATTAAAATGTCATAACTCTATCTTTGTAAAATGACAGACTTCTCTCATATCAAATAAATGTAACCCAGACTGTAAAAAAAGATGGACGACGCGTCTCTGCTTCCTTCCACTATAGAGAAGTGAAGCCAATACATCTCAGTATGGCCGTTGCCATCTTGAGTAAATGACATCATTTGGAGCCCGAGTCTGCGCAGTAGAGTCGTGAGGTGGAACCGCGGAATCAATCTCCCGCCCAAACTCCCGCAGACCCAATCAACCATAATGACACGCCCCGTTTTTATAGCATCAAATTACTAGCTAAAATCAAACTTATCACAAAAACGAACAATTGAACATATATCAGCGTGATAACAACTACCTTAAATGACCAAAACCATATTTCGGAAAATTGTATTGGAAGTGTAATTTATTTTTTTATTTTGACTGAAGTCCCATTCGTTTACATGGAGAGGGCGGGGTTTATGACCTGTACTGCAGCCAGCCACCAGGGGGCGATCAAAGAGCCCGCAGCTTCACTTTTAAACTCGAGTGAGACACACCCGCACAAAACACGGGTATAGGGGGTATAGCAATAGCCAAAAATGCATGGTGGGTCAAAATTATCGATTTTTCTTTTATGCCAAAAATCATTAGAATATTAAGAAAAGATCATGTTCCATGAAGATATTTTGTAAATTTTCTACCTTAAATATATCTAAGTGTAATTTTTGATTAGTAATACGCTTTGCTAAGAAGTTCATTTGGACAGCTTTAAAGGCGATTTTCTCAGTATTTTTATTTTTTGCACCCTCAGATTCCAGATTTTCAAATAGTTGTATCTCGGCCAAACATTGTCCTATCTTAACAAACCATACATCAACAGAAAACTTATTGAGCTTTCAGACGATAAATATAAATTTCAGAAAAATTTACACTTGGTTTTGTGGTCCAGGGTCACAAATGAAATTTCTCCAATCATTAGTCTGCTTAAACTCTTTTAAACTCTCTTAAACCTTTTCTTGTAATCAAATTGCAAACTTACTTTCAGATCTGCCTCCATCCAACCGGTAACTGAATTCTCATTTGTAATTACCCCTGTCATTGGATTTGTATGTTCTTAGTCCAAAAAAAAAAAAACCACAACGGAAAATCTGCCTCCATCCAATTAACAACCGATAGTACCGAGTCCCTGCTCTATATTTTTTTCCCCGATAATCTTCGAAATGTCACAGTAGAGAAGAAAACAATGTCACTACTTCCATTATATCACAGCTTTAAACTCTTAAAATCGTGACTTTATTCAAGCAGCATTACTTGTGGAATAATGTTCCTTTAAAAATTATCTGTATTTACCATTAAGTGAATGGGGCAAATTCGTAAATGTTTAGGCTAAATAATCAGTTTCAAAAATTTAGCCACAAAACGTAAACAATATGCATGTTAAAAAAAACGTTTGGGTATAAAACTACATCCAATTTTGCAGATTTTTTTTATTATTATTTGCTTCGGCATGCCTTAAACGACCCAGAAAAGTGACAGTTTTACTACTTTAATATAATGCGAGTTTTAACAAAATAATTATTATTACTTAAAACATATCTAATCTGCGATATTTTCCACATTTGTCACTCTAAAATATTACGTTCCTTGTTATAAACCAGAACAAAAGACTGCAGTGTCAGCCGTGAATGCTGGCTGGCGAATTCCAGGGCAGAAAACATCCTCCTCAGAGGCCGTTATACACAATAGTGAGAATGACTTGTGGTTTAGTGCCTGTTTTATGCATACAGTCTCTTGGTTTGGCACAAAAGCTGTGGAGTGGGAACTAGAAGCAAAGAATCACCAGAATCAGAAACAGTATATTCACATGGTATTGTTGTCTTTGCCTTAAACCAACAAAGAGTTTGTAGCATTCCATTTACAGTAGAAACACAAACAACAGCACTGTGGTCCATGCCAAACATCGTACATAAACATGAGGTGAATACAGATAAAATCAAGGAACCCAGATGAAGGAAATGTTTAATTTTCCCACGATGCACTTCAAGAAAACTGATGAGTCGAGATGGCAGTAATTACAGCATATTGAGGCTCAAGTTCAGTGACCTTCATGTAATAGAAATCTGATGATGAATCTCCAATAATAATGCAACTGTACAACTGTTAATGATGCATAAGTTGTCATTTCGCTTTAGATTTACATTTACTGAATGAGGACTTTGCACTATATCATTTATTTATACATTCTTCTGTTTTCTTTGTGTTTTGAATGCATTTTTTTAAAGATAATTTTTTATTTCTTACATTTTGTTGTTATTTTGTATTTCTCATGCACCTGCTATAATTATTTTATGATTAAGTCTTTAGATTTCTTTAGCTATAGTGTGGAAATAGCTTCTTATGATTGTTAATAATAAACTTTTTATTTTAATTATTTAGACTCAAAGAACAATTGTACAATAGGAACATCAATCAGCATAACATTAGAAATTTTACATTGAAAAAAAAAAGATCACACACTGAAAGTGAGTTGCTTGGACACACAAGGTTGACAGAAACATGCTAATGTGAGACTCTACATGAAGTCTACATGAATGTGAAGAACAGCCAGACAAATACAATAATGCATAGACTCTGGATTCACAGCAGTTCACTGAGTTTTACAGTCAATATCTCTTTCACTTGTCCCCTTCAGTTTCTTCAGTTCCCCAAGCAGCTCCTGTTCCAGTGTTAAAATCTCCTTGGGCTTCTTGTACTACAACAAAAGTGAGAGAAACTCCATATAAAATCCATTGCTGGATGAAACAGCTGAGTACTGGAGCAGACGACAGAGGTGAGAGCAGTTCAGTCCAACCTTCTCTACTTAGGTGAACCAATAAAAACTGACGGGATAGTTGCCTTTTTGATGATCTGAGACCAGATTTGTTTGCTCTCTTAGTGAGGATTAGGGCTTTGGCAACCTGGTCCCAGATCCACGCAAAAGGGAAAGTTCCTCTACATCGTGTGGAAAAAACTGTGACTACATACCTTACACCACAGAAAGAGCTTAGAGAAAGTGATTAAGTGAGACTAGCGGTGAGAGTTCACTCACGCTGATGATTAAAGTGTTGTTGGCGTGGGTAAAACTCAAGGCTGCGCTCTCCAAAGGCAGCTGGCAACGGTCGAGATCTGGAATACTGAACTTCTTATAGTACCTGGGAAATGAGGAGATGAAGAATGAGAGAATGTTCTTCATGACTGGCCATCCATCTTCCATCTAGCTCAACAGTGCCACCTATAGGGTTACCGTAAGGCTATTGTAACTAAACAATTTGTTCATCAACACAATTTTCACTAGGTGTGACTGAAAACAAAGATGATTTAAAGCAGAAGTTGCCTTTTTAGACAAATTTGATTTGATATGTTTATTGTATTTCTCCAGTTTTAAGATAAATTCAGAAACATCTTGTGATGTGACAAGCTGTGTGTTTGTATGAAACAAATCTATCAGACGTCTATCTATCAGTGCCAACAAGACAACTTTTTAACTGGAGGAAGTGTGCATTACTTGTGGATTATGTGATGTTTTTATTAGCTGTTTGGACTCTCATTCTGACGGCACCCATTCACTGCATATGATCCACTGGTGAGTAAGTGAGGTAATGCAACATTTCTCCAGATCTGTTTCTCCAGATCTCATCTACATCTTGGACGGCCTGAAGGTAAGTACATTTTCAGCAAATGTTCATTTTTGGGTGAACTATTCCTTTAACAACTTTAACTGCATAAACAAAATGTGATACTTTGTCCAATTCAACCAGACATCCTGAACACACAATACAGTCAAACAAACCATAAATTAGTCTAAAACACTCAATGCATAAACCACAATCAACACATGTGGCTTTTTTCAATGGTTTATACCAGTTTAAAATAACTGACTTTTTGTTTGAGGTTCGGATGACACAACATCTTTCTGCTGGCTCTGCTGACACACTGTAGACTTCTACAGGGTAAGAAATATTGCGGATCCTCCATTGGAAACTGGTCTTTGTGTCCTTACGCATGAACAATGGCTTTGGGCATGAAAAGAGACATCATTATAAACAGATTAAGAACATCACTATCAATTCAGAAAGAAAGTGAAATAGCAACCTTACATTTGAACTGCTCTCTTTTATTAAATCAGAGGTAACACCGTTTGGGTTGGTTTCACCAACTTCAAACGTCCACTGTCCCTGGCCTCCAAAGGTGGTTTTATGCCGCCACTTTCGCACTAAAGAACGTTAAAATAATTTCAAAATACAAAACTGAATTTGCATGTGATTAGCTAATCAATTAGTTAAAACCATAAAACAAATGACTTACAGACAAGTTCATCTGTTTTCAGGTCATACTCCTCAGTCAACTCACTGCCATCCTCAAACAGATAATGAACTTTCCTTTTCCCTAATGAGAAAGGCATATGAAAGCGGCTCTCAATTTATTCTTTAGCATACCTCAAACAATATTCAAGCTTTAAACTAAATAAACAATTCTTTTAACTGGTATTTTTATGATGTTTTGCATAAATCCCGTTGCTATTAGCGTGTAGCAAGTATATACGATTTATAAATCTTATTAGCAAGATTATTAACACGACTGCCAGCATAAATACACAAACAAATTAACTAATCTAAAAATAATAGCGAAGATATATGCGCACCATCAGATATTAAGGCAGTTTTCTTTGCTTTCCTCAGAGTATCTGCCCAGTGTTGAACAGCCATGCTCCATGCGGTTTCATTTCCTCAAACAATCCCACGCCTGAGGTTGCCACGGCAACTGCTATTTCTCAAACAAGATATTTTGTATTTTTAATTATTTACCAAGTTTATATACAAAAATATATGTAATTATAACAATTATAAAAAACAAGTACGTATTAAAAATAAGTAAAAAGAGTAATGTATCATTTTAAATGTTTTTTTTTTTTAAAAAAAAAACGTCAGCGCTGGTTCTGACTATGACCCGGAAG
>JAFVLL020042851.1:0-48782 GCA_021397915.2 Tor tambroides
ACGACTTCGAAACTCCTGAAGTGTTTCCACTTTTGTGTGCCATATGCATCAGACGTTTAGCCAACGTTCCGTGGGCGTGACGTCTGAGGCTGAGAATATAGTTAGCCTAACGCAGTACACATAGCAAGGTTTTTTTTTTTGTTTTTTTTTTAAAGAAAACTAGTAGATAGACTATAGAAAAAAGTTAGGTTTTTTTTAAGAAAAAAAAGTAGATAGAATAGAAAAAAGAAAGCTAGTGTTAGTTTTTAAAGAAAAAGTAGCAGTTAGAGAATAAATATGCAACTGATAGAGGGTCAAGGGTGTGTGTGTGTTTTTTTAAAATAAAATGAAGACAGATAGATAAAATAGAATTAGAATAGAGAGTGATAGAGTTAGAGGGTCAAATAAAGATGATATACAATATATATGAGTATCATTGATATACTAATATAGTATTTGTTAATATTCAGAATTTTACTGTTTTATTTTTATATATACTGTTTAATTTAAAATTTAAACTTTTAATAATTTAGTTTGTCACTTTATTAGTTTTTTGTTTTGTCTATATAGTTTTTATTAAGTTTTAGTTTGAGTTATTTCAGTCTTTCAACTTTAAATGAATTTTTTTTAATATAATTTACTTTATTTTGGGTTTAGTTAACCTGTGCCAAACACATTTGGTTTACTTTTAAGGTTTCTCTCTTTCCTGGTCAGCAACAAATAAACAGCTACACAGTAGCTGGGGGAAAAAAAAAAAAAAAACATTTCCTGGGAATTGTGTGTTGGATTTGAGGTGTAACTTACATAGGTGACTGACATAGTGTGTAATACTAATTTAAATAACATTTTGCTATTTCTTGTACTGTATCTAATTTTATGAGCTCATCTTAAGTGAGAGAGTACATGAAATTTGGACTTTGCAACTAAAAGTGCATTAAAAACCAACCTGAGAAGTTCAAAAGGTACTTAAAAAAGTTGAAAATGTTCATGAAAAGGTGACTTACTGCGAGATATGCCTGTAGATAAAAAACTCCATAACACTTTACTATAAGATCTCATTAGTTAATGTTAAAGCATTACGTAAGCAATACATTTGTTACAGTATTTATTCATCTTTGTTAATGTTATAAAATACAGTCGTTCATTGTTTATTCATGTTAGCTTGATTAAATAAAGGTCCATTATATAATATAAACAGATAGCTACAACTTTTGATTTTAATAATGTATTGAATGTTGAAATTAACGGCAACTAAGATGTTATTTTATGTTAACTAATGTAGTTAACTAATGTAAACAAATGGAACCTTATTGTAAAATGTTAACAATGAAGAACTCAAAGTTTACTCGGTGTACTTTTAAATCATGTTTAAAATGATGTGCGCTCACACGGTATGAAGAATCCTAATAAATGATTTAATGTCGCTTTTACATAAAGCGTGTTGCATCCAGTGACCTGCCATGTTAAAATCATATGACCAGGTAAAAACTATTAACTTTATCCTGGTAAAAGTTTTAGTTAGTCCAACATGGCTGTCATATCCGCTAGCACAACATGAACAAAAAATGCACTGAGTGCCCCTTTAAAATGGCCACTATTAGTACTGATAAAATAAATGACTGCAGAAGCCAGTCTCATGTTAAATCAGTCTTTTACCAATCAGCATCTCCAAACAAAGTCCCTCCAGGATGCCTCATTTTGATGCTATTATCAATCCAGAGTTCATCCACCCACTCACTCACACACTGTACTTACTGCTGTCCTACAAGCTTTTCAACTCCCTGTCTTCCCACCCTTTATATTCTTTTCATGCAGATACCATCTCTCTCATTTTTCGCTCTCACCCCGTCTTGAGGCTGTGGAGGGCCTCGTTTACGTTCTTCTGGTGGAAGCTGGTCATATAGGCGTGCATCTCTTTGTAGTTGTTCCTTATGTTCCTCTCTGTGCTGCCATTGGGCACAGTACCGAAGCGGAATGGAGGGGAGAAGTCATTCGGGTGTTGAAACTAGATAAGAGAGAGAAAGCGAGAGAGAAATATATATATAACTCAGCAGTGTCCACATTGTCAATGAACACTCAAGGGACAAAGTGTGAGGAGAGGTGTCATTTCCAAAAACCTTTAAAGATACAACAGATCTTTTTTTTTCCCACCATTCATAATAGAACTATTTCCAGTGTAAACACACAGACTCTATGTTCTCTAGACACTCAAAGCTTCACTAGACATAAAAAGTAAAGCATGACTTAGAATAAAAAACAAAATCTCACTACATCAATTATTAAAGAAGCTACAGCACCCTCTCAAATCTTGTTTTCTGTTTCATAACGGTTGGCTAATTCACATTAGCCCAATTTTTTTACACGCAAAGATGACATGGGGAAAAAAAACAAAACAAATTACCACAAAACCAGTCAGCATGTGGTTGCCCAAATATGTCATCAGTTGTTTGAGGATAATAAACAGTAGTATTAGTATGTCACATGCAACACTGCGCCATGTAAGCATGCATGAATTCACTTACGAAGAGAAATGATTCACTGTTAAGACCATCAAGTGAGACGTTTTTTTCTATAAATTCCTTTTAAAATCGTAATTTCCACACAGGTTTCACTAACATATCCCGCCCCAAACTCATGTCATTGGCTAAACCAGAAGCTGTCAGATTGCTTAAACAAACAAAGAAACATTTTTAAAGCACCAGAGCCTCAGAAACCCACAAACGGCTTACTTATAGCTGTCTTTCCACATTAAACTGAGACAGAGGAATATTTTATAACATCAAAAAAATTACACAGTGCACCTTAAATATTGCATCATTTGTTGGCTAGTCTGTGCGAATTAACCTTAGCTGTTTAACACCAAGGATAAAGCAGAGTTTGGTGTATCAATTCAAGTCACGTTCAGTTCAAGGCAGTCTTTGAGGAAAAAACAGCTTTTTATATCCTAGAGGTGGAATAGATCAAATTTTTTGACAGTAGGATAAATGAGATAAATGAGAACTATAATTTTAATAACAGCTTTCAGATGCCCGTGCTTCACATTTTCACATGCTGCTGAATTTGACCAATAAACCCTTTTACCTTTTTATCACTCAGGCCCGTCACCTGGTCCACATATTCCTCTTGAATCATAAATGCGGCCAGGTTGGCAGTGTAGCTGGCCAGGAAAATCACAGCGAAGAAGGCCCAGACCGAGACCATGATCTTGCTAGTAGTGCCTTTGGGGTTCTGCACGGGCACAGAGTTATTGAAGACCAAACCCCAAAGTAGCCAAATAGCTTTTCCGATGGTGAAGGAGGGACCGCCAGGCTCTGATGGTGTGTAAAGAGGTACAGAAATTGAAATAGAGTTATTACCTTATAATTTAATAGGAATCAGACAGAAGTAAAAGGGCAGAGGAAGAAAATCCATAATAAATAGCCAAGAATTAACAATTCAGTTTTGATTTCGATCAAAAGAATCAATAATATTTAGAGATCAGTGCATTGCTAAGCATGATATCAGCCATACAACATGGAGAGATGAAACTAAAAGATGAGGTTATTTTACATTTTTATATACATTGCATATATATAAAATATACTCTCTCTCTCTCTCTCTCTCTATATATATATATATAAATATATATATATATATTAGGGATGTGCATCTCATGACTCAGGCCGATACGATACGCATCTCGATGCATAGCCAACGATACATTAAAGATACATAAGAAGCAGGTACCGATGCAGTGCGATAGGATTAACCCCATTACGATGCAGTGCGATCCGATTTCGATTCGATTCGATTCAGCACAATGCAATTCAATGCAATACAATGCAATGGAGAAAATATGATAACTTTTAATGCCTTGAGGCCTGTTTCATAAAACAAGTTTACCAAATAAGCCAGGCTTATTTCAGTTAGTCTGACTCATTGTCAAATGATTTGGTTCCATAAAGCAAATTTAACATAGGCCTGGATCCAGTTTAGTCACTGTGGCAACTTATGCTGGGAAACTAACCTGGTCTAAAGCAGGCTAACTGTCAGGCTAAGCTGAGCTCCTCTAACACTGACCAATAGGAACGTAATGATATTACCACTCTCTCACATAGTATTATTTGACCTTTTTTACAGTTTCTAGCCAGTTTCTCTCTGGTTTTATGACAGCTGTGCGTTTTATAGTTTGCAGAACAGATAGCAGAACATTACAATCTAAAATTGCTCTTTAAATCATTAAAATAACTAAATTAAAAGTTAAAATTACTGAATTAAAAATGAAAATAAATAATAAAGAAAATGACTATATTTTAACTGGTATAAGAAACACATTAACTCATTTGAGCTTAGTAATTAGGACTGTATTAGCTTACATTTGATTTACCTATTACAATAGTCCCTTTACAGATACTGCTATCATAAAAAATACACTTATATGTAGGCTTAAAATTCTACAAAAGACATATTTAATGTCCAACAACAAATATTTTAGCAAAATGTATATTTTACTCTCGCGTGCCTCACCCAATCCTGACAGCAGAATGATATGTTTGCATGATTTAACATTTACAGATGAAAACTATACCTGTGACATGTCAGTTATGCACTGAGGAAAACGCAACGTCTCAAATGCATTAAACAGCACAGATATATTCGCTGTTTGCCATGGTGGATCGATCTGATCCATGATCGACATTAAGGGCTGCTTAAAAATAAGCCTGCACAAATTAGTGAGATTGTGCGAATTTCTTTTGTCGTGAATTTCTTTTGAATTTCCGTTTTTATGGAACCGCTTCAGCCCTGATTGATTTGTTAGGTTTTGGACTTTAATCCCCGTTTTTCCTCGGGTCTCCGTGGTGTTGTGATTTGTCATATTCACGCAGCAGAGGTGATGAGAGAACGCGTTTGAGAAACAGTTTAGAGAGAAGAAATCAATCTAAATATGAAATATTGGTCACAGGTTATTGGTCACTTTCTAAATAATAAAAGTATAGCGCATCCACTAGTAATTATATATAAATAAATCGGTTTTTACCAATGCAAAAAAGTTAGAAACGATGCCAACTTGTAGCCTCATTAACTTTTCATGCCGAAGCACCGAGAGAATCGGGGAATCTTCCCATCCCTAATATGTGACCCTGGACCACAAAACCAGTCTTAAGTCGCTGGGGTATATTTGTAGCAATAGCCAAAAATACATTGTGTGGGTCAAAATTATAGACTTTTCTTTTAGGCCAAAAATCATTAGGATATTAAGTAAAGATCATGTTCCATGAAGATATTTTGTAAATTTCCTACCGTAAATATATCAAAACTTAACAAAAATATTTAGATTTTTTTGCACCCACAGATTCCAGATTTTCAAATAGCTGTATCTCAGCTTTCAGATGATGTATAAATCTCCATTTCGTAAAATTGACACTTAAGACTGGTTAAGACTTTTGTGGTCCAGGGTCACATATATATATATATATATATATATTTAAATGGAAAAAAACAAAACACCATTATTTAAGTTAAAGCATAATTATGAACAAAAGTATATTATATTAAATAAAAATATTACATTGTAATGAAATGTAGTGAATGTAGTTACATAAATTTTTAGATGGTTAAAAAGTGAAGACATTAAACTATATATACCAAATGTATATTGGTGTTATGTATAAAGGCTATATATATATACATATATATATGTGTGTGTGTGTGTGTGTGTGTTTATACAAGCATGTGTGCACACCTCGTCCATCTGCCAAGCAGCGATTATAGCCGACAGGACTGAAGTACTCAAAAACGAAAACAGCCACGGCTGAAACTATCAACAGCATAACGAACATCATTACCCAGACATCAGCGCTGAAGGGCTCTGAGAGCAAAAAAAGAAGGGAAAAGAAATTACTAATGAAGAGTGCACTTGAATTTGGAATTATATCTTGAATGCCATTACAGTGTGTATATAGCACTTACCTAAAAAGGCAGAAGGCGACACTGTGCCATTGCTACGAGAGACCATGACACTAATCCCAGTCTCTATGAAGGGCACAGAGAAGTCAATGACCTCTGACCTCTCTTCATTAATGGTAAGGGACCCCACTGCCATGTGGGCATTCTTCAACACCACCTAGACATGAGGAAAAGGGGCGGTTATACCAAACCTGGACTAGTCTAGGCCTGCCGCAACAGAAGTGGAAAAAAGCAACAGTGTGAGAAGAAAAAGGTGAAAGACGGGAACTAGTGAATGAGAAAACCATCAAGAAAAAACGAGACTGTGAGACCAATGAAGGCAGACATCAGGTTACTTCCTACAGTGAGTCGCAGTAGCTTTTAATAGCCATTTCTCCTTTTTTCAACCTTTCCCTAATCACTACTTCCCCAAACCCATCACTTGTCCAGGTATATTTAGAGTTACATATAAGGGGCCTCTGGTGATATAGGAAAATGGGACAAAACAGAGTTAATAAGGTGAATGTATGCTAAAGGAAGGCTTTGTCTACATCAGGGCTACTCAAGGGGCCACAAAACCGGATTTCTTTAGCCTCAAGGGCCACACTTCTAATTTTTTTTATAGTGCCTATGTTATATTAATAAGGCTACTGAGTGTTATACACTTACACAACCACGTATCAAACTAAATCGCTCCCATTATAATCAATGAAGCTGTACTGTAAGCGCTCATCTGTGGCACAGTTTGCAGAGTGGACTATAGATTTCTGCTTGTGTCAGATTTTATAAATTGCACTGTGCATTTACCATGGTATATAGCAAAATCTCAAAAAACATGCAGGCTGCGACAATGCCCTGTGGGCTGCATGTTGAGTAGTGCTATTCTATATCCTATTTTCTTTCTCCATCTTTTCAAAATGTGAGAGCATATTTTGCATATTTGCTTGAGTGTGTGTTGCGTTATAGCATCTATCACTGATCATGAGCATGTCTTGGAGCATCAGATCTTGTAAAGACATTAAGTAAACATAAAGCAAGCTACGTAGAGTCTGCGGCTTCAAATGTGGTGCATTTCTCTGAGTATTCATATGACTAGGACCGAAAGGGAACTGCATAACATTCATTCCAACTGTGGATTTACATATGATCCGGTAACTCATATTATTTCTCATCTGAATTAATGCACCAGCTGTATTTTCCCTTGGGCTTGTGCAAACTCACTTGCTCACATTTTCTCTCTCTTTCATCTGTTCTTGTCATGAGAGATACTTTTAAGATTTTCATTTTTTGGAAATAATATATAATCAGAAACCCATAGACGCTCCAGAACTTTGTCCTAGTGGTTATTATGGTTAACTAAAACCATTAAAAAAAAAAATTCCTTACTTGAAATAAAATAAACATTAACTGAAATAAAAGAAAACCTAAAACAATAAAAAAATAAAATTAAATGAACTAAAAAATATACAGTTAATAAATCTATATAGACTAGTAATCTATATTTAATCTATATTTTAATAAATCTAAATATATTTTAAAATACAGAAAATCCTTTTAATAAGTAAAGATTCTGAATGTATTGAAGGAGATCCAATAACAATTGAATATATATGTACAGT
The DNA here is from genome assembly GCA_021397915.2 of Tor tambroides. Classification (NCBI taxonomy): domain Eukaryota; kingdom Metazoa; phylum Chordata; class Actinopteri; order Cypriniformes; family Cyprinidae; genus Tor; species Tor tambroides. The sequence goes on from JAFVLL020042851.1 coordinate 7,524, forward strand.
AGTAATAACAAATTATATTTTATTATATGATATGATTAATATCATGATGGTTTCATTCTAAACATGGTGATTATCTCTAATATGGACACCCAACATAATATATGATATTTACCATCTGAATCTAACCATGTCATGTCAACAAATGGAAAAGTCAGCCATCTATTAATTATCATGTTAATTACTGTGCGCCTTTAGCCCCAACAGCAGGGGCGCTTTTTACCCCAAATACCATACTTTTACATATTCTTTCGTTATTTAAAAACTGTTGCTTTAATTATCTTAAAACTGAAAATCATAAAGAAGACCTTTGTCTCAAAATATATGCATTAATTTAGCAATTCTCATTTGCAACTTAAATCTACAACATTTTAATAAACATAAAATATTAGATCAAGTAAGCACAGAATCAACTTTGCAAAGATCAGACAAATATACACGTGCATCTTGAAAAGCGAATGTTTTGGAACGTGCTACGCCAAGTTTTTGTGCCATCTAGTGGTTTAGATGAAAATAATATCAAAGGCGCCTTTTACCCCGGGGCGGCTTTAGCCCCGTTGTACCCTACAGTTGAATATGCTCCTCTTATCCATCATATGCAGAGGAATGGTAGAACAAGAAGAACAAAAGTGTATGTTCCAGCAAGCTCTTGAATGAGAAACAACCTATTCAACCCAAACTCTATGTGTTTGATGAGAACCACAGGTTTCTTACTAAAAGCGTTTTGAAACTAACCTCTCCAACCATGCCATTCCATGTGCCGTTGATCTTTTTGCCATGCTTCCCATTGGTCACCAGGTAGAGATCATAGGTGAATTTTACAGACTTGGCTATCTTTTTGAGGATGTCTATACAGAAGCCCTTGCAACAGCGTTTAATGTAGATCCCTGAATCTCCTGTCTGATTTCTAGAGGTAGGAAAAACAGGAAGAAAAAGTTGAGAAGATTAATGTTAGCGCAGGAAGTTATTTTTCTAAATAGTGAAGATGGCGTTTAACAAATTTCTCCTAAGCCATTCATCAATGCTTAATCAAAATACCATTTCATAATAAATCTGCATCTGAAGAAATCAATCAGTGAGTCAACATAACATCAAAATGACTAATGACCACTGCACTGACTACTGCATTGACTACACTGGAACAAGGAGACTTAAATTTGTCAAAATTCATATTAATCTCGGATCATTTCTCATAATAAATGAGTGTTTTAACAATAATTTATTACAAGAATGCTAAATGAATTTAACACTAATTTAACACAGATATTTTAATCAATATTAAAAAGAGACATGAGATACCAGTTTAATCCATAAATAAATCAGTCTTTTTACATTAACAGTACAATACTGTATACACCATACTTTCTTACTATATGATATAATCTAGTCCTGACAAAGACAAAGCACCTTGAATTTGAAAACTGAATGGAGGATCTGTACTTAGTGCTCTACTTAGACAAATCTGCAGTTTGGCAGTCAAGATTAATGACTGATCTAATATTGATCTCATACAATGACTGATTTTAGATAGCAGATTTAAGATATGTTACCTATACTATGTAGCTTTATCCATCTTGGATATGGATAAGCAAATCTTCATAGACATACAATGTGGTACAGTACGCCTGAGACCACTGAAAAAAACTTTATTTTTCACTTTTCTAATTCATTAGACATTAATCAGATATATTAGCAGGATAATAATTCAAGTGAAATGAAATTGAATCTCTAAAGGTCTCAGTATTTGGTCTCTTAGTATTTGGAGTTCTTAAACTTTCTGTTTATTTCCAGGTTTAAATATTTTCATTGTCCAGTTTTCTAGACCTCACTGTATTCATCTGTGATTTAGACAAGTTTTATAACATTTTTCAGTCTACCACTTATAACATCTGCTGTGAAATCTGTGACAAATCTGAATTTTGAACCAAACTGCAGCACATTTTCCTGAATATCTGTAGTGTTCCTATTGGATTCTCACTGGAGTTTGAGCTGTTTTCTGCACGGCACTGTATTCCTCATGCAGGTGCCACTGAGGGGGTCAACATCCTCCACAATAACAAATGGAGCCTCCTCCAGCGTAACAATGGACAGGTGGTCATCCTCCCGCTCCTCAGCATCCGAGTAGATCTCGAACCGAGGCCACACGTGGTACTTCATTGCCAGAGACCCGTTCTCCCATTTACCGACCTGTGAAAGTGCAAAGAGGGCAAGATGAGAGCAGAAGATGAGAGAAGGATAACAAGTGAGATAATGAGAGGGTGTTGAGGTTGAAGTGGCTGCGATTGGATTACTGTGGGCTAAATTTGAGGACGCCTGAAATCTTGAATTAAGATAAAGACAGATAAAGAGTAAATGAAGGTTGATAATTACATCAGGGAACTGCACAGTCTTGAGTTAAGAGAAATCAAGAAGCAAAAGAGAGAAATGTGTAGAGATGCCCACCCTTTCATACTGCCTCTCCTTATTTAACAGTATAATGACCAACTTTGGGTGCATCTGAAAACCGTCCTCACTGAAGGAGAGGTTGCGCCCTTCAAATGTCACATTCATGAGGTACCTGAAGAGAAAACAGAGTGAATATATCAGACCAAAAACATTTGGTGGTTATTAACACAAAGGCACCTTCCTTGCTTAGACCTGTATAGCACAAATATTTTCAGAACAAGTCGAAGCAATTTACAGGATCCCACAATGTCAGCAGTTTACATGGCTTTCCAGTGTACCTAGTGTATGGGCTTCTGCACACTATCCGCATATGTCCACATACATTTATAATGCAGGAAAGCAGGTTTGTTGCTAGAGGCTATAGCAAATTATATTCACAATGGCAAATGTGAATCTGACAGCCTCCTGGTCACAAAACCACTATTATGACTTTAAAATCCACCCATTTGGAGAGTTTTGAGGAGCTGGTATGAATTTCACCTTAACACAATACAATAATCATAAATCATAAATAAAATATAATAATCCAGGGAAAAATATTTATTACAGAGGTGAGTGATATTATATATCAGATCTAACAACCGATATCTTAGCCTTTTATTTAGTCATCCAAGAAAAATTTAACAGCAACTTTTTATTTGAAAGTAGCACATTTCTACATTATAATTATAAAGCAGTTTGCTGCATCTTGAAACAATTTGGCTTTGTATTTGCTTGTAATGGATGCTGTGGATGAGACAGCAAACACTGCATGGTGAATAGTAGGGCTGGGCGGTATGAAGGTATATATCGTTACCGCGGAACGAAATGTGTACCGTAAAAGAATTTTTTATTCCGTGTATACCGCGAAATGTAAATAAGTGGGCGTGGCCAACTCACGTGCAGCACGCGTGAGGCTGAGACTGGTCAAACCGTTGAATGCAAGACTGAAGGATACGCTGGGAGGTTGTAAAAACATGGAAAAGGAGAAACGAACAGACGAGGATGGCTCAAAAGAAAATCCTGAGCAGGAGGAGGAACTCGTCATTAACTCTTTCCCCGCCATTGACGAGATATCTCGTCAATTAAGAGACAACGCTTCCCCGCCATTGACGAGTTTTTACGGCAATCCGTGTTCTAGGTATATTGCGGTAAGGAAAGCACTAGCGCATGTCCTGAATGAGTTACGGGACTTCCGGGTCGTACGGGTCCGAATACAAGACGATCGACATTAATGGAAGGATCAGAGAACATGTAGATCATATATATATGTAGATCATGTTTTGACCATTTTGAATCTGATGAAGTAGTCAGTGAGAGAGATGCCTGTACAGACACAGAAACATCTCTAGTTGTGTATGGACCGATAACCCGTCAATCTGAATGTGTGTGTGTGTGTGTGTGTGTGTGTGTGTGATGTTCTCTCTCTCTCTCTCTCTCTCTCTCTCTCTCTCTCTATATATGTGTATGTGTGTGTATGTACAGTATGTATATGTATGGATGTATGGATGTAGCCTATATGTGTGTGTTTGTGTGTATAAACGTGTGTGTGTGTGTCTGTCTGTTCTGTTTATTGAATGCAATTTCAGTTATTCATATAATAATTTACAGGTGAAAGAATTTGACATTTGACTGTATTTTGCTTGAAAATGCACTACTTTTTTAAAATGCATTTTTCTCAGGTTTTGGCCAAAATGTTGTATTTCTGATGAAACCTATGTGCATTCAAGGGGTGATAAAACATGAACACATGAAGATAGAATAAAATAGTTTTTTTTAATTAAAATCAGAGGCTTGGTTCTTTATTTTGATATATAATATGTTCATATATTCATAGCAGAAAATATTCTGAGGGCCGTCAAATTTAGGTGAAAATCATCAAAAATGCTGGCGGTGGCTGGCAACTTTTTTAAAAACCGCTTGGCGGGAAAGAGTTAAAAGAGGTGCAACATCTGTTGTGTGGACTTGGTTCGGTTTTGCAAAATCTGACAATGAGCAGAAAAAGGTGATTTGCAAACTGTGTCATGCTAATGTACTCACTAGCAGCGGCATTTATATTTTCACATTCACGTTTTCTTTTCCTGTTATTTACTTGAGATATATTTTATATCTGTGAGATTTTACTTGAGAAAAGTTTACAATAATAAGTTCTGTCCACATCAAGCTGTGAAATGTGACATACAGTGGAATTGTTGTTCATATAAAGTCATATTTTGTTTACCATATTTATAAGGTTAAAAATAAAATACAAAATAATCAAATAAGATCAAGTCCTTTTCTTTTCTTAAATATTCAAGCTTATTTATTATATAAAGCCCTTTTGTACATTTTCTGGAATAACTACCTATATAAAAAACTATATCGTGAAAGATATCGTTACCGTGAAATAAAATTTCTCATACCGTGAAATAAAATTTTGGTCATACCGCCCAGCCCTAGTGAATAGTTTCATCCAAATGTCAAGTTTTTTCCAAAAACAGCATGTTTGACCTCCATCACTTAGGAATTAATCCTTGTCACGCAACCTTAAGAACCAGAGCATCTTGACTACACTGCCTTGGATAGCTTTTGACATAGTCAGCCACAAGCTGTTCATTTCAGTGCGGACAACATTAACTAATTTACTGGTTTATTTCCTACTTGAACAGATCATATAAAGTTAGGGAAAAAAACTCATTTACTGGCTCTCAATCCAGGAGTCCCTCATGGCTCAGTATTTGGTCCTTTAATTTTTTCCATCTACATCAGATCACCCTGCATTACCATCTAATCAGTGTAAATTTGATTCCTCCTCACTGGCCCACCAGATTTTGTCAAATAACCCCTTCAAGTTCATACAAAATGCTTTCGGTCGAGTTGTAATTAACCTCTGTTGTAATTAACCTCTTTGATGTCACTAACCTGCTCCGCAGACAAATTTGTGCAGTACTTAATGGACTGAGTCTAGTGACTCGTCTTTACTGACCTCATCTAGCACTTAGACATCTGAACTGCATCAACAATGTTTAAGCATTCTTATATTGTGTTGTTCTTCTTGTTGCCCTTGAGATCTAACTTACAACTTAGCACTTGACTTCTTAGTATTCTTGGCCACAGTTCCAGCATTTGGCACTTACGTGATATGTATATATGAGTTCATAATAAGACGAAAAAGAAATGAACCCTTCAGTAACATTATACAATACATGTTATGGGAGACCATGGCATCATAGTAAGGTCAATATATTACACAAATGTCTTTTTCTAGCAGTTTATTTATTTTATTTTTTTTGTATTTCCTCCAGTGCTTTTTGTGTGTTTCTTCCAGTGTTTCCTCCAAACTAAAATTTCAATATCATATTTTGGTTTAGGGATTAATTCTCACTATTAACAAGTTTTTTATTAGCATGCAAATTACTAGCATATTGACTGTTTATAAGTACTTAGAAAGCACATAATGCCTTATTCTACATGACCATATTCTAGATCCCTTAATCCTACACATTACCTAAATTTAACAACTACCTTATTAACTATTAATAATAAGCAGCAAATTAGGAGTTTATTGAGGAAAAAGTAATAGTTAACAGTGAGAATTGGTCCTCAAACTACAGTGTGACCAAAATATGAGGTAACACTTTATTTTAGGGTCTCTTAACTAGTTGCATATTAGCATGCATATTACTAGAATATTAGAAATCTATTAGTACTAATTAAACACATATTAATGCCTTATTCTACATGACCTTATTCTAATTCCCTAATCCTACCCAATACCTAAACTTAACGACTACCTTACTAACTATTAATAAGCAGCAAATTAGGACTTTATTGAGGGAAAAGTCATAGTTAATAGTGAATTAGTGTTCCCTATTCTAAAGTGTTACCAAATATGATACTGAAATTTTAGTTTTTAGTATAGTTGTTTGGTCAACAAGTAAAACAATTTTAAAAAATTACACTAACATATTCAGATGAGTCAAATATATTTAGATTTTTATATAAATGTATACTTATTAATATTTTATAGTGAATTGTAGTTTCACTGATTAACTATAAACCAAATGTTTTCAGGACAACAATTGTTTTCTTCATAATTATGTACATGTTGTAAGTTAATACATTTTATTGTTTTTGCCAAAATGTTTTTGTACATTACCTTTTACACTTTTGCAATTTCATGAATTATTTTATAATAAATCTGTGTTGAATTGTATCTGGTTTTCCTTGGCAATGACAGTGGAAATGTTCAAAAGTGTTTCTAAGATGTTCAGAAATTGATTTTCATAAAAATAAACGTACCCTGGCCAATATTATGTATGACAACCAGCCCCAGTGTTCCCTATAGATAAATAAGGAAAGGTGCTTAGATGGATACACTTTTCCATTAATTCACCCTTTGTCAAACACAGAACATAAATTTCCCCATAGTAATAAAAGATATCAGCAGTAAAACATCATGAAACAGAATCACATAGACAAGTTGTTTCCCTTTTCTTCTGAGTGTAAAATTTATGACATAGAAGAACTGACCCAATTTAGGCAGTGACTGTAAATCAGTCTGTAGTCAGGTGTGTGTGTGTGTGTGTGTTTGTGCCCTTGAGTGCTGATACGCGCACAGATTTTCATCATAGCATGAGTATCATGTATGTGTGTCAACAAGTTTTGTGTCAGAGCCAGTGAAAACTCTCTGCTGCACTCCTCGCTCTCTTGCCTCCATCTGTGGGCTGTTGTCGCCATGACAACAATCGGCCTCATGAAAACTCACCACACAAGAAATAAATATCTGCTCTAAACAAGAGAGAATGAAAGAGAAATATGCAAACAGAGAGAAAGCTAGAGAGCAGAATGACCAAACAAACAGTGAGTATGTCTCGTGCATGTACAATACAATGGAATAAGACTGTGAAACAATGTTGTACACCTATGCATACAGAAGCTAACATCAAAATTGGACTTCTGGGAGGAGGTCTATAGCATCTGGAGAAAGCTAACTGTTAGCATATCAATGGCAGTCACTCATCTGGCACAGGAGATTCCAAATGTATAGTATGTGACTTGAAATGTGACATCTTGATCATGGGTGCTTGAGAGGTGCATTAAAAAAATGGCAACATTAAGCCCTTCAACTGAAATACTTGCAATTTAGACTCTTTGCAAAACTAGACAACAGAAAACATAGCTACTTTTGAATAGCTTATAAATGTACTGGTTTATTTGCTACTTGAACAGATCATAGAAAGTTAGCAAAAAAAAAAAAAATTCCTGCCCCTCAATTCTGGAGTCCCTCATGGCTCAGTATTTGGTCCTTTATTTTTTGCCTTAGATCAGATCACCCTGCAGTGCTATGTAATCATAGCTAATTTTGAATAGGTGTAAATAGAAAAAATACATTGTGGTGTAAAATACTGAATGGTGTAGCTAAAGCACCAGCAGGGGCTAACTGAATCGTGCTAACCCATCAAATATGCACCGTGATTTGTTAAAACAGCACTTACAACAGATTTCGGGCATGTATTTAAATGTCATGATATATTTGGTAGCATGGTAAATATCAAAGTATCATGGGACTGCAATAGTACTTTGTTGTTACATTAATGCTACTAGAGAATGACATATACAAACTGCAGTAGTTACTGCAATAGCTACGTGCACATCTGATCTGTTTAACCTACAGTCTCATACAGACTCGCACACCATCAATTCCCAAATCGGTGTGTTAGGGCAGTCTGTGCTGATTCGTGACACACGAAGGTACATACAACCCCAAACTGCCAACAGATAGAATGAAAGTGAGAGGGTGTGTGAAAGAGAGAGGGAGAGAGAGACCCACCAGCATATAAAATGCGTTACCATGGTGCCCACAACCATAGCAATCTCCAAGCAATCTGCTGTGTTGCCATGGGAACAGTAATCTCACCCGAGAGAGTGAGGGAGAAAGAGAAGAAGAGACATGGAGAGAGAGGTAGCATCTTTTGTACTTACAGCGAGACGCATGATGCAGCAGAGACCCATTTATCTGTCGCTATAAATACAAACAGATCGATATTGGACATGACAGCCAACCAGATTTATCGTATCCAACGTTTTTCAGTTCTAGCATTGATCTGACATTAGAAAACTTCAGATTTACCGTACACCCATTTAAAAGCACAACCGTTCAAGGAGCTATGAATTACTTGATCATACATTCAAGGGTTTCCTCTCATGTTTAATTTTGGACCTGACATAACATCTCCTGGCTTGACACCATGCCATTTCATGATACTTATCACGGCTGTGAAATAACCTCTCAGGTCAACAGGGAACAGCTTTAACAACCATCGAAAACTTGAGGGAGTGTGAGGACTGTATATGATTATTTCATTAATGTCTAGAGCAGGGGCGTTTTCTCCGAGGAGCAGTGTTGTTATTGTTAACTAAAACTATCAAAAATAATTTTCTCTCACTGAAAAGTTGAAATAAAATTTAAAATATACAAAAATTAGTACTGTCCAATGATTAATCGCGATTAATCACATCCAAAATAAAAGTTTTTGTTTACATAATATATGTATGTTTATTGTGTATATTTATTATGTATATATAAATACAAACACATACTGTATATATTTTGAAAATATATACATTTATATATGTATATTCTTACATTTTATATTATATATAAATGTATTTCATATATAAACATAACAGATTTTTCTTAAATATATACATGCATGTGTTTGTATTTATATAAACATAATAAATACACACAGTACACACACATATTATGTAAACAAAAACTTTTATTTTGGATGCGATTAATCACGATTAATCTTTTGACAGCACTAACAAAAATTAATTAAAATTTAAAGAAAATTAACTGAAATTACAAATATATAAAAAAATGTAATACGTACAGTGTATTTATAACACTGTCCAACAGTGAGACCATTGAATAACGTTTCAGAAGGAGGCAATGTGTCTTTTGCCTCCCCTGAGCACATGGGTGTCTTACATATATTGTTTTTGATGGGATCACTTGGTGCCCTGGGCGAGATAAGGCATGACCAAAGAAAAAAAAACTGTTTTAACAATTTGGTAGTTCTTTACATAAGAATAAGAAGTCCATGGCTAGTGGTACAGTTTCTCTGTAATGTGTCGGTGGACCCAGGTTCAAACATGATTTTGAATTCAACAGCAAAACTGCACCTGAATTTGACAGCTGGATTTTTTTTAATGAAAAAGGTCACGCAAGTTACATAAGGGTGGTATATGATCTTCAGCTTAAAGTAAATGATATATAGAAGGTGCAATGTGATTGGACAAAAGAATTTTGAATGTGTGATATGATTGACCACATACTTTGTCAATGGGATAACGGCCGCTCATCATGTTCGCAAACAGTCCTGGCCTGTCAGGGTCAAAGCGTTGGAATTGGACGGACTAATTATGAGGTAAACAATTCACCCACTCCGACATAACTACTCATGGTCACATCCAAACTTGAAATTACTTTAAATAATCTGTGACTGAGGCGTTTTTTCGCGAGCATTCAGCTCAGTTAATTTAATACTGCGCCTCCGTGTCGGCAACCTTCGTGACACCAACTGTGTTTATAGAGGATTAGCTGACTAATGGTCTGAAAATAATGTGACTATTAATAATAACAAATAAATGACATAAAATATGATTTTTACTATATAATTCTAAAATAGCTTTTGATGTAATACAAAAAGCATCAACACAGTTTAATGAGACTTGATATGACTTGGTTTTAATAAATAGTATGTTTATTAAGAACAGTTCGCTCAGAAATGAAAATTCTTTGACCATTTACTGAAACACAAATTAATGCGTATGGAGAGTGTTTGAAACTGAAACGTTTGAAATGTAAACTGAAGAGAGTAAGTGATGACGGTGTTAATTTTGGGTAAACTGTGAAACTTCTGTCATCATTTACTCACCCTCCAAACCTGTATGTTTCCTTCTTCTGTTGAACACAAAAAAGATATTCTGAAGAATGTGTGTAACCATACAGTTGATGGTAGCCATTGACTTCCATAGTATTTCTTTTCCATACTATGGAAGTCAATGGCTACTGTCAACTGTTTGGTTACACAAATTCTTCAAAATGTCTTCTTTTGTGTTCAATATCTGAAAGAAATTCATACAGGTTTGAATCAACTTCAGGGTGAGTAAATCATGACAGAAGTTTCATTTTTACGTGGACTATGCCTTTAATATAAAAACCATACAAAAATATTATGGTACTAGTTTGTTGATAATGTCAGGTAAATGGTGTTTCATTTGCCTTCAACTTTGTAAACATCAAATGTAGCATGAATTTACAGTACATTTGACTAAAAGTCTCGCCAAGAGGGGGCTTTGTTTTCTCATTTCAGAAGACCCCCAAACGTTACTGGTCTAGAGGGAGGCAGGCATGGCTGTTATGAGTCTAGAAGTAATTACGGTGTTTGCCTACCAGCACTGGATTATTTTAATGCATCAACACAGAGGCGACAATAATCTGCAGAGGATTTATAACTCATGAGGTGTTATGACATCATGATATTAGTTAACCTAAACAGGATTTCAGATTAACCGAGCACAGATCGAATCATACTTTGGTCTCGTATCTCGTATTCAGAGCCACCCACAGTGTGATCTTTATACATGAAAGTGGATGTGGGCTGGGGAAGTGTGTATAGGTTTTTCTAAAAGTGTGTGTGTGTTTATGTATGCATTTTTAATTAAAGCAAGTTAGAGGCTCCTGGGTGAACAAGAGATTAATTACCTTTACTTACACAGGACACCATGTAATGATCAAACCCCTTCCCCAGGGAAGCCTGTGGGCCTTGTAACACAGCGATACACCACCAACACTCACACACACTATTGGATAGACCTAAAACACACACTGATACACACACACACACACACACACACACACACACATACACACACACACACTTCCTCTCTGTGTAAAGGCAAACTAACACACCTTTGGGAATTGAGCTGCATGCGTTAAAGCTTTAAAGCCAAATATTTTGAAAAGGCAGACTGTTCATTTTATATTTTGTATTCTATAAGTGTGAGAAAGCAAACAATAAATGGAGACAGAAAGGAAGTGTGTGACAGTGAGCAGAGAATGGAGAGATAGACAGAGAAAGAAGACAGAGAGAGAAAGACAGCTTGCAAGACCGAAGGGGTTCACCAGCGTACAACTGATATCTTGACCTACTTCTGAAGAGTTATTGTCAGCGTCTTTCAGCAATGCCCAAAAGCATAATAAAAACGTCCACAACCACCTTATTAAACTTTCTGGGCATCAGGTCTACTGGCCACCCAGTGAACCTGAGAGCGGCAGCCTGAGGGGCTACAATTAACTGAAGTGGAGAATAAAAGCCTGGCAGCTTCACAAGCCTTAAGCACCTCGGAGGAGTCAAAGCATCAGAGAGACAAGCCACACAATCACACATGCGAGGGAAAACACAATGTAATACACACACACACACTAACAAACAAGCAAGAATGTAATATCTTCAAGATTGGGGAGACAATATACTGTATATGTTTTAGTCAATACAGAAAGAATCAAACTAAATACATATTTTAGACAGTAGACATTTATAATATAACAATTCTAAATAAAAATATTTTATATATGAAATTAGTTTATAAGCATGTATGGCTGTAAAAATGCTACTGTAAAAACCTGTTAATTGGATAACGCTCAGACAGTGAAAAACTGTAATACATCTAATGGGAGATTTAATGTACAATACACTTAAATTTACAAAAAAAGAATAAGTATCCCTATAATTTACAGTGAAAAACGTAAATTAACGCTCCCTGAATTCTCTGTGGCACTTCACTTTTATTTTTTCATTGAAATAACTCTTTCTTGTTCATTTGTTCTTATCAGTTATGTTACCATGATGTTTTTTTTTTTTTTTAATTTGTATGACCCTGTGAACCTTCTATTATTAAGACATTAGTATTTATTTAAAAGTTACTTGTGATGAACTTTGATTCATAACGTGGCTTTCTCACTAGTGTTTTTAAGGTGGTTTTCAGTACATTATAAAGAGAGTTTTTTGGGGGATTTTTTAGATATTTTAGTAATTTGCTATGTTAACATTATTTTATTTTATATAAGTTTTTTTACTGTAAATGTAATTTTAATCTGTAAAACCACAGTTGCTTTTTTTTTACTGTAAATTTCACTGAATTGTTTACTGTGTAATATATTAAAGGTGCCATTGGTGATTGTCTTCAGAAACATTTTTTGTTATTCTGGTTGAAAGTCTCTTCACATCCTGATAGCAATCATTAAGTTAAGTGGTCTAAATGTATTTATCTGTATTTATATATTCTGTGGAAGGTGTAGGACCAAGAAATGTTCGTCCAATCAAAACCCTCGGTCCGAGCGTTTTAATTGTCTTTCCTACCTGTCTGTCAACGTATGTATTTGCGTACCTCTGCGCACCCTGTTCGCGCAGACACGATACGTCATCGGCGCGTTCACGCACGCTGTGCAGATAGAGCGAGAATGGCAGACAAACATCAACAACCCGATCCTCCTTCCTGGTATTGTATTACTTTTACTAACTGTGCTATAAAGTTTTTTCACCGGTGAATGACACATGATGTAGCCCAGCGGTTCCCAATTCCAGTCCTCGCGCTCCCCGCTCTGCATATTTTGCATGTCTCGCTTAGTTAACACACCCGATTCAGATAAGCAGCTCGTTAGAAGAGAGCTACGTGCATGAACTGTGTTCCGATTGACATGCTCCCTACACAGTGTTCCTAATCCCTGAGCAGGGGAAATCTGTTGAAGTTTATTTAACTTTGGAGCATTCACTCACGGATTTGCGCTGCGCAGTGTCTTCACACACAGACGAAACTTACTAGAAGTGTGAAGTGTGACATAATATACCTCTGTAAATAAATACTATTTAAATCCACGTCTCGCACACTTTAATGCCGTTTGTATGGAACATGTACGCTCGCTTTGAACTGGAATCATGGCAGAATATCTGATGATGTCCACTTCGCAGGGCACTTAATGACTTGAAGTTGAATAGAACAACCGTCGGACGTGATAAGATATACATATGAAATGTGCAGAGGGGGGTATGCGAGGACTGTAATTGGAAACCGTTAATGTAGTCTATTGCAGTAATTAATGTTGTCTCTGGTATTCTGTTCTTTGAACGTATGTGCGTTCAGGGGGCGTGGCTTTGGACGGCGATTGCAGGGAGGGCGGGACATTCGCTTTCAGTGCTATCAGGCTAAAGTTAGCATTTTCCGAGATCTCCAACTGCACCTTTAATTATAAATAATCAAAAGGCATATAATTCAGTAACTTTCAACCTCATTATCTTTTTAAAAATGCAATACATTTGACAATAATAAAAGGCTGCATCTATTTCAAAAATATGTTTAAAACAAAATAAGAACTTGGAAATCAGTAGGATGAAAAATGCTAAAGGAATTTAGAACATCAATAAACTAATGATATTTTATGTGGATTCCAAATATCTATAAAATTGTGGGAAACTGTTCACAACAATAAAAATCAAGATTCAGAACAATAGAACCATTAAATTGATTAAATGAATCATTAAATTTCAAGCAAGATTTGAATAAAATCTTTTTTTTTTTTGCAACAATAACCCACACATGTCCTTGCAATCAATTTATCCGAGATAAGTACATGTAACCTCATTTAATCTCGCTCTCAACCTTTATAGGGTACATGTATCTTATCTAACCTTCCACAACCATGCCAAAACCTTCAGCTGACCTTCAGAGGAAGCCCTTGAGGCTGTCTCAGGCCCTTAACCATCACAGATCATGACCCATCCAGCTGAAAAGCCCTCCATCATCGCTGACAGATCCACCGCAGAGCATGGTGGGTGTTCCAGAATGATAATATAGAATCTTGGAATGCCATTTAAATCGTCTCCATTATGGTGGAAACGGATCATTAGAGTCCTCGAGGGGTTACAGGGTCCGGTGCTTCTCATTCAGCCCACCTCATAACGCTGTCATTCAAAATCTTCAAGTGTGTGCGTGTGCACGCATATGTGAGGGCCCAGGTGTGCACTGCAGGTGAACCTGCACTCCCAGAGGACTCTAAACAAAACAGTTTTCTCCGTTTTGTATTTACGGCTACTTTTTCTCCATCTTTTTTGTGTTCTCCAGTGTTCGTAAGATATTAGTGTCCTTATCTTCTCATCATCCAATTCAAAAATCCACTTCAGCGACTCTAAAGGCTAGTCTAACACATCCGCCTAATTACACAAATACAACCATCTCGTTCTACCAGATACTATGCCCGCTGGGTAATTGTTGTAAATCCACCATTCACAAATAACATAAAAGTGTTTTTTTTCCACTTAATTACTTGTTTCCTTCATCTAAACAAATAAAGCTTTTTGCAACAACACAACTATATGTCTTCATAACATGCTCTCCTGGCTACATGCACTTCCAGTTTTCACTTTTCAATTTAATGTTTAAGTCAAACCGTAACTATTGTGTTTCATTAATGATCAATGGCGCATTTGTATGCAGTGTGTTCTTGACTGGTTCAAGTCCAAGCTAAGCGCTGGAATTAAGTGCTCTTTTACATTCATGCCTTAGAAAACAGCTTCCAAATTTAGCACTGAATATTTTAAAGTGTTTTCAGAGACTGCAAAATGAAGCAATCGGAGGAATGTTGAATCTTTCCCTGCTAAGCACCCCTCAAACACTTCACACAGACACCTGTATAAAGTAAGGGTTCAAAAACAAGAGAAGAAAGAATCTGTAACACTTTAGTTTACGGACCTATTCTGCAGTTAATGGTGTGTTAATATCGAGAATTGGACCTTAAAATAAAGCATGAATCTTTGGCCTAAAACTAATTAGATGGAAGTAAACAGAAAGAAGCCATAGAAGAAAAGAGATGAATGAAGAAAGTGTAGGTAGAGCAGGAACAACTGTAAAAAAAATTATGCCCAACAAGGCTACATTTATTTGATCAAAAACAGTAATATTGTGAAATATTATTACCATATGTTTTCTAATTTATGTATTTTACAACATAATTTATTTCTGTGATGCAAAGCTGAATTTTCAGCATCATACAGTCTTCAGTGTCACATGATCCTTCAGAAATTATATAAATTTGCTGATTTGCTGCTCAAGTAGCTGTTATTATGTTGAAAACAGTTGTGCAGCTTAATATTTGGTAAAAAATATGAATTGTGGAAAGATCTATATGCAGGTTTATTCATACAGTTTTGGAACAATATGATCAATGGTGAGTAAATTATGACATCTATTAGATAAAATTCTAGTGCGGTTTTTATTTTTACTGTCGTAATTGTGTTTAAAATAAATTAAATCATACATAATTTTAAATGTAGGGGTTTTTTTTTCATTTGTGTTATATTTCATTTTATTTTATGTATGATATATGTATGTCTGCACTGGAAGCTCGTGTCACCAAGACAAATTCCTTGTGTGTGTAAACACACTATAAGGCAATAAAGTCCTTTATGATTCTGATTCTGATTTTTGGGCCTGATATCATATTATAAAAAACCTGCAATGACCTATACTGTACAGCATACAGTACACAACTATAACAGCCTCCTCTAAACAAGAGGAAAGGTGAGTTCAGCGTCTGTTCTGCTGAAATTGGCACGTGATGAATACACCGAGGGAACCCAGCATACGTGTGCCACAACTGTTCATATTAAAGTCTGGATGAGAGGTAGATTTTAATTTGTTACTGTTGCAATTCAAGATTGTCTCTGGGGTTTAAAGTTTATTACATTAAAAGACGCATTAGAGAGCCTGCAATTACCGAGTTTAGATGAGTGAATGTAACACCGCTCTAGTGTGCAATGCTATCTAGTTTGATTAGGTAATAGATTTAATTGACACAGGTAATGATTGCTGATAGGTCAACAATGTTTGTGGCAAAATTGTAAGCTTCAGCCTTAATGCTCCCTAGATCAATGAGCAAAAACCCAAAAGTGTTACAATTATCCTCCTTTGCCATGTTTGCATATGCCTAGAGTTAATCAAGGGAGGGGACAGGCAGACAGAAAGGAAAGAGGGAAAACTAGATGCAGAAAGAGAGAGAGAGAGGGAGAGGCCGGGCTCCCACTGTTGTTCCATTCGGCTTCCTAATCCTGCTCTGCCTCGAGCATTCAATTAACTCCTCACCAGCAGATCAAATGACTGGCTAAAAGAGAGTGTGACCGAGCCTAAACGCTAATTAATACTTAGGAATCAATGCCCTTCAATACTAAATGTCAAATAACAGTGCAAGAGAGAACAGAGCAGTTCAGATGAAAAGCTCACTTTTGTATTACGATAGATATTTATGTTTCTAAGATGAAAATAACAGCCGGGCTGGTACAGACACGTGGGCGCGGGCTGAATGTCAGAGGAGACATAATGGGGAAAGAAAAGTGAAAGGTGCTCTGTGCCAGACGCTTCAGCGAGGAGCTACAGCAGACCCACACTACCAATAATGTACTCTCTTTTTCTCTTTTGTTATCCATTTGTCACTCTCGCTCGTTCTTTCTGCAGGAGGTGTTACAGGTACAGTATGGCTATAATAGAATGCTGCTCAATCTAGGACTCACTTTACACCTGGTATTAGGTCCAAATCGGCTGATCCAATCACAATTGGTCAGGTGAGATAGATCATCAGATGTCCCTTGGTAGAAACACACCTTTAGTATAGGCACCAATTCTCTCTATTTACATGCTGCTTATTAGCATGCCTATTATTATCATATTGGCTGTTTATTAGTACTTATAAAGCACATATTCTGCATGACCATATTCTACATCCATAATTCTACCCAATACCTAAACTTAACAACTACCTTAATAACTCTTAATAAGCAGCAAATTAGGAGTTTATTGAGGCAAATGTCATAGTTAACAGTTTGTTAATAGAGAGAACTGGACCTTCAAGAAACCTACCTGCAAAGCTACAGTACTATTAAAAGTTTTAGGCACTTGTGTAAAAATGCTGTAATATGAGGATGCTGTCAAAAATAAGGTCATTACTAGATTTTCTTTATCAATTAACTTCTATTAACTAAATTAAATCAACATTTGGTGTGACCACCCTTTGCGTTTAAAGCAGCTTTTGTCTTAGGTGCACTCGTGCATAGTTTTTCAGGGAGCTTTGCATGTAGGTTTCTTGAAGCATCTTGGATATTGTTGCCACAGTTCTTCTGGATTTAGTCTGTCTCAGTTTGTTGTGTTTCTTCATGTCACTCCAGACAGACTGGATGATGATCAGATCAGATCTCTGTGTGAAGCACTGGCTGTTGTCAGACAAAAATCTCACTGGATTATTACAATTAATGGCAAAATGAATGTTTGGAAATGTAAACTGATATTTCCTACTGACACACTACAGCAAAAGATAAAAATAATTGACTTTTTAGCTGGTGAAAATACTAGTGTTCTAATAATTTTGGCCACCACTGTTTGTACTCCCAAAGGATGAGGATATGAAGAGTCAGTGGTTAAAATTAATTTTACAGTGACGCAGCAGTACAGCTCCAACCTTTCATTGTGTTCCCATCATTTACTGGCATCTGCTTCTCAAATCTTGCTGAATTTAAAATACCCAGATGTACCCACGTTCATTTGGACCACCTTGTGCCTTTGGATCACAATCTGTGATTAATTATTTATGCATATATTTTCTACCAAGTGTTCAAAATGCATAGCTTTGAGCTTTATATGGTGTACAAAAAATTAGAACCTTTAAAACAGCATAATAAGGGATTTTTTATTTTTTTTTTACCAATAATGGCCAGCATCATCAATATTGATAACATGATTCTGATAATTTTATTAAATTGATTTTTAAATGAAACTATATATTAATATATTTTTTAACACAAGCATGATGTTTTAGCATAATAGTTCACAGAAAGCAGACTAAACCAAAACTTAAATGGGTAAAAACAGAAATATCCAAAACAAGTTTACATTTCAGTAACTTTGGGGATGGTAAGATTTTTTTTTTTTTAAATGTTTATGAAAGAAGTCTCTTATGCTCACCAAAGCTGCACTTATTTGATCAAAAATGCAGTAAAAACAATAATATTGTGAAAAATTACAACAAATTATAATGAATGTTTTCTATTTAAATACACTTTCCAATGTAATTTGCTCCTGTGGTGGTAAAGCTGAATTTTCTGCATCTTCGATGTCACATGATCCTTCAGAAATCAATCTAATATGCTGATTTGCTGCTCAAAAAAACATTTATTATTATTAATGTTGAAAACGCTTGGAAACCATGATGTTCTTTTTCAGATTTTTTTGATGAATAGAGGCTGCAAAAAAATAGTAATTAAGTAAGTACTTACTTTAGTAATTAAGTGCATTTTATTTATAGAGCACATTTAAATTCAGCTTACACAAATGAATTTAAAACAGAGATCTTTTGTAACAATATAAATGTTACTTTACTGAATAAAAAATAAATAAAACCTGACCCCAAACTTTTGAACAGTACTGTATGTCAAATCACCAATAAAATCATGGATAAAAATGTTATCATGAAAATAAACCCATTATCCCAAAGTACTGTATAGATGGATTTACCACGCAAGTGGTAATGTAAAGATCTGTCTCCTACAGTACCTTCAGCATCTAAAAGCAACCATGGTGTGTATGTATGTATGCGTGTACAGTATGTTTGTGCACCTGTCTAGGGCTCTTTACCCTTTTCAAAACACTCCATTAGTTCGGAAACCCTCCTGAGCAGGTGTTGCGAGTGTGTGTATGCTGGCAAGACTGCCTGTGTACGTGTATGATTGCAGACCCCAGATGTCAGTGTTTGAACCCGGGCACCCCGCTAAGCCTGGCTCACCTCAGCACCTCGTTGGGGTTTCCTGACTTGCTGCCTTTCTTCTCAGGTGCGCCGTGGCATCCAGACTTAAGCAGTGTGTGAGGACCCCGATCCAGCATCATTGTGGAGGATGCCATGGCGATTATGGCTACAGCATCACGCACTCGAGCCTCCAGTCCATAGTCCCACTCATCGTAGGAAACAGAGATCAAACCTGAGACACAGGAAGTGTAAATTCAGTAAATACGATCCTCTGAAATACACAGTATGTGTAGTTTTTGTAGCTAAATATTTCTATAGTTTTATTTATTTTGATTTATTCATTTTAGTACTTAAATGTAAACCTGTTTATTTCATTTAGTTGACAAAGCAATATTTCTCATTTTAATTTACCTTTCTTAGGTTTAAGTTTTCATCTGATTTTTATAAATATTTAATTTTATTTCAAACTTTTATATACCGAAAACAATTTTTAATAGTTACAGCTGTGGTTTTAGTTAACAATAACAACACTTCTACATATTATAGATAATAATAATAATAATAATAATAAAAACATTATGATAAAATTTAATATAAGAATTTTATATGTCATTTCAAATTCTGGCCAATACTGACAAGCTGCTAAATATTGATGGCCAGTAATCAAAAATGAAAATTCGATACAATTTAGTCACAAGATAATCAACTAAAATTCACAACAATCAATGGTTTGAAATGCTAAAGTGAATTTAGGCATCACAGCATAATAATGTACAGTATGAAAAATGTATATTACTTTGAGATTTTATAAAGATTAGTAAGTGTTAGATCATCTGAAATATTTCGATACACTGACAAAAATGGCGCAGAATCTATTTTCAGTCAAAAATTGCTAGTAAATTAAGAAATAGCATGCAACACTGAATTAAGCGAGAATTTTATTTTGAAGAAAATTGTATTATAATATTTATACAATATAAATTATACATACATATATATATATAATCGATATTTCTTCTTACCTGTTGGAAAGACGCTGGGTACATTATCTGCATCCCCTGTCACCAGAGATGGTACGATCCAGGTGTAACCATAACCAGTGAGGCCGACAGAATGTGCCACCTCGAAAATGGTCATGGCTTCTTCTTTAGTGCAGTACAGTAGTATAACAGGACTTTGGAGCTTCTTCATCTGGTTCTGGATCTTTGAGTCGCCATCATCTACTGCCATGTCCAACAGCAGCACCTCTTCCAGCTCCCAGCCAACAAAACTGTTGTCGACGGTACTCCGGATCTGGATGAAGGCAAAACAGACAAAGGAAGATGAAAAAACGGCATGTCCTGTAACACCCTCCTGCTGCCTCCAGCTCTTGTTGCTTTTGTTCTTTAGATAGAAAGAGAAGAGAGAATTTAAAAAGAAAACTGGCAAAAAGACAACGACAGAGAGAAAGGGAAAGCTAAATTTTTATTTAAAGGAATAAATGAAAACACTAATCATAAAAAGTTAAATTCCCATCATGCACTTCATCCAGATACCAAACATTTTTTGATCTCTATGATTTGTAAAGAAGCAGACCTAAACTGCACAGAACTGCTCTGCTCTGCTCCGTCTGAGGAGACAGAGAAAAATTAAAGTGCATTTCCTCATAACAAACTGTTCAAACACTAGTTCACAGAGATGCTTTCCATTATAATCTACTGCAGTCAGAACTAGAGGAAGATGAAATTATCGTACCCACAATTCTGATGATGCATATTTCTGTATCGCCCAATATTTCCAGCCAATTTGACAGACTTGCAAATTGCACTGACAGTATCATTACACACATGCAGTCAAGTGTAGTGTGAGCATCCAGTACCACAGGGGTAAATCTACAAAAATGACTGTGATGGTCCCTGGTACACTAATACTCTTACATTTCAATTCCACTGTAATGAAAAATCACTATATTTACTTCTAAGATATTTTAGTTTTATTAATTATTTTATATTAATAACAGTAAAATGTACTTCAAATTAATTTTGAATTTGATTTCTATATTATTATTTTTAATTTTATTTTTAGTAATTTTATGTGCTTTTGTTATTTCTATTAGTTTTTGGGGGTTTTACACTTCTATACAGCTTTAATTTTTTAAAGTTTCTTACATTTCTTAAAGGGACAGTTCACATTTTTGTGATCATTTACTCACCGCCATGTTGTTCTAAACCTGTATGAACTTTTCTCTTCACACAAAAGAAGATATTTGATATGTCGGTAACCAAACAGTTGTTGGAAGCCATTGACTTCCACAGTATTTTTCATACTATGGAAGTCAATGAAGACCAGCAACCGTGTGGCTAGCAACATTTTTGTTCAGCAGAAGAAAGAAATTCATACAGATTTTGGACAACATGAGGGTGAGTAAATATAAATAATGACATTTTTCAAGTTTTTCACCTAATTATTATTAATATTTTATTTCAGAATTATATCAGTTACTGAAAATGATTTTTAAAAGTTACAGTTTTAGTTTTTAACAACTAAGTTTAACAACACTGATTCATACTACGGTTAATTTTGTCCAATATTGATAAGCTGCTAATTATTGACATGCCAATTACAAATAAATAGTTGATATTAAAATCCTACACAATTCAGTCTAAAAAAATCAACTAAAACTACACTAAAATCAATCATTTTAAATGCTACAAATGAATTTAGGCATCATATTATAAATGCACAGTATAAAAAATGGACATTATTTTGAGGTTTTAAAAAGATTAGTGAGTGTTTGAAGTAAGCATGCATATTCAATATCGACTGACAACGATTCATTAAAAAAATACACTGCCCTCCAAAAGTTTGGAAACGCACTAGAAAAGTGGGGTTTTGGACAATATTGGCATGAATCCTTTTTAATTTGTGATAATTTTGCAATGATAAGGGACAACACAAACTACGAAAACATATTTTATTACATAAACAGCTTATACATAGAAAAAACTTACATTTTCGATTCATCAAAATATCCACCATTAGCAGCTATTACAGCTCTGCATAATCTGGGCATCTGAGCTGTCAGTTTATTCAAACATTGACTTGATATATTACTCCAAGCCTCTTGAAGGATTGCCCAAAGATGATTTTAAAAACCTGGGCCAAGTTTAAACCAGTAACCAGGCATCACAGCTGGCAAAGGGGCATGTCTGACTTTGACATGTATATATAATCAAAATGAAAATTATTATTGCTGGTCTTCAATAACATCAAGTTACTTTAATGTATTTGCACCAAAAAATGATAAGGATTTATGCTGATATCGTCCAAAACCACACTTTGCCAGGGGTGTTTCCAAACTTTTGGAGGGCAGTGTACAGGTGCTGGTCATATAATTAGAATATCATCAAAAAGTTGATTTATTTCACTAATTCCATTCAAAAAGTGAAACTTGTATAATGTATACACTCATTCCACACAGACTGATATATTTCAAGTGTTTATTTCTTTTAATTTTGATGATTATAACTGACAACTAATGAAAACCCCAAATTCAGTATCTCAGAAAATTAGAATATTACTTAAGACCAATACAAAGAAAGGATTTTTAGAAATCTCTAGCCAACTGAAAAAGTATGAACATGAAAAGTATGAGCATGTACAGCACTCAATACTTAGCTGTGGGCTCCTTTGCCTGAATTACTGCAGCAATGCGGCGTGGCATGGAGTCGATCAGTTCAGGCACTGCTCAGGGTGTTATGAGGTCTGTGTTGCTCTGATAGTGGCCTTCAGCTCTTCTGCATTGTTGGGTCTGCATACGTATCTTCCTTCTTCACAATACCCCATAGATTTTCTATGGGGTTAAGGTCAGGCGAGTTTGCTGGCAAATTAAGAACAGGGATACCATGGGTCCTTAAACCAGGCATTGGTAGCTTTGTACTGTGTGCAGGTGCCAGTCCTGTTGGAAAATGAAATCTGCATCTCTATAAAGTTGGTCAGCAGCAGGAAGCATGAAGCGGCTTCAAAACTTCCTGGTACACGGCTGTTGAATCTTTGGACTCTCAGAAACACAGTGGACCAACACCAGCAGATGACATGGCACCCAAACCATCACTGACTGTGGAAACTTTACACTGGACCCTCAAGCAACGCGGATTCTGTGCCCTCCTCTCTTCCTCCTCCAGACTCTGGGACCCTGATTTCCAAAGGAATGCAAAATTTACTTTCATCAGAGAACATAACTTTGGACCACCAGCAGCAGTACAGTCCTTTTTGTCTTTAGCCCAGGCGAGACGCTTCTGACGCTGCTCCAAGGTTCAAGAGTGGCTTGACACAAAGAATGCGACAGCTGAAAACCCATGTCTTGCATACGTCTGCGTAGTGGTTCTTGAAGCACTGACTCCAGCTGCAGTCCACTCTTTGTGAATCTCCCCCACATTTTTGAATGGGTTTTGTTTCACAATCCTCTCCAGGGTGCGGTTATCCCTATTGCTTGTACACTTTTTTTCTACCACATCTTTTCCTTCCCTTCGCCTCTATTAATGTGCTTGGACACAGAGCTCTGTGAACAGCCAGCCTTTTGTAATGACCTTTGTGTCTTGCCCTCCTTTGTGCAAGGTGTCAATGGTCATCTTTTGGCAACTGTCAAGTCAGCAATATCCTCTGTTGATTGTGTAGCCTACAGAACTAGACTGAGAGACCATTTAAAGGCCTTTGCAGGTGTTTTGAGTTAATTAGCTGATTAGAGTGTGGCACCAGGTGCTCTCACATTGAACCTTCTCACAATATTCTAATTTTCTGAGATACTGAATTTGGGGTTTTCATTAGTTGTCAGTTATAATCATCAAAATTAAAAGAAATAAACACTTGAAATATATCAGTCTGTGTGGAATGAATGTATACATTATACAAGTTTCACTTTTTGAATGGAATTAGTGAAATAAATCAACTTTTTGATGATATTCTAATTATATGACCAGCACCTGTATATATATAAAGCTGGCTGATATTTGGCTGAAAACTGATATTTTCCTGACACATTGTGAATTCCTCATTTAAATACCAAAGTATTTCTATGGCCATTTACAAAGCACCAAATAGGAGAAACAACTACTGCGGCAACCCAGGATATTGCAGAAGATGAAGGGCCACAAATAGGAAGCACAAGAAAACAGATGTCAGTGTGGCTGGAGAGGAGAGTAACAGCACTGGACACAATTTGTTCAAGCTTTTGGAATCGCCTGAACCATTGTTCCTCCCCCAGCAGACAGCAACACAAAGCCTGGCACTGGTCTCACTTGTAGAGCATCAAACACCTGCCTGCCATACACCTGCAAGAACATCAAGAGCCTGCTGCATGAGCCTCCTCAATAAGCAGAGCATCCTCTGGACCTCTGCTTGCATCGCCCTGAGGCTGCTTCTGATTTGGAGAATTACTGAAAGTACAGTAGAAATCAAAGAACAAAATCCTGACCATTGCACTGTGTATTTAAGAACTTTATCCACAGCACTGTGGGCCAGACATAAATTCAGGAAGTCTGTGACAACAGCAAGTTGCAACTTCCCAGTTGAGGCAAAATACAGTATATATTTCTACACTGACTCGAAGCATTTCTAAAGCAGTGATATTTTAGTATTATGTATATACTAAAATAGCATATAAATAAGTTTTTAGTTCAGTTCGATTTTCTTTCCATTTATTTTTATATTTTATTTCAGCTCTATTTCAATCAACAAAATGTTTGAAATAGTTCTAGTTTTAGTTAACAACAATAACCTTGTTCTAAAAAGGCTGTTTTGCTAGCATGAATTAAAAGGGTCAACACTGCTATTATAGGGCTTGTATACAAGGCTAAAGGCATACTGTGAGAGGCGTGTGATGAATGAACAGAAAGATGGTTACAGGGAAAATTCCACTAGTCATCATTTACTCACTCTCATGTCATTCCGAACCTGTTTGACTTTCTATCTTGTGTGCAGATGATGACACAATTTCATTTTTGAGTGAACTATGCCTTGAAATCAAAAACAATAAGATATAAAAC
This sequence comes from Tor tambroides, assembly GCA_021397915.2. Taxonomy (NCBI): domain Eukaryota; kingdom Metazoa; phylum Chordata; class Actinopteri; order Cypriniformes; family Cyprinidae; genus Tor; species Tor tambroides. The sequence continues at coordinate 32,802 of JAFVLL020042851.1, forward strand.
TGGAGAGGAAAGCAGCATTAGTTCCTATAGGAGCGGCGTATAGTGAAAGTAGGGGAGAGGACGGGTGTATTACTTTTGACAGGAGCCCTAGCATACAGAAGATAGAGGAGAGGAAGAGAGCATTAGTTGAGACAGGAGCATTGGCAAACTCCTGATGATGAAAGAGGCTGGCGCCCCAGCGGGAGTTAGAACCTCGGTATTAGGGTGTGAATCCAACCGGCTAGAGTTTCCAGAATTAGGGGCAGTGAAGCAAACAGCAGTCTGGGGTTTCACGAAATCCCCATCTCAATTTGGCCAAATTGGTGTAGCTCTGGATAGGTGAGCGTTTATACACCCTGATGATGCATTTCAGTGATTTGATAAACAAGAGCAAGTTCTGAATGGATTGTTTGGTGGGATTATGAACATGAGCCATTTAAACTGAGATGTGTTTCTTTTGACCACTCAAAACACACTCGAAATCACCTAGCAAGCACATAGCAACATGCCAGAAACATGCAGAACATCTTAGCAAGCACATTGCAATGCTTTTCTGCGCCACTCCAAATTCCTTCAGAAATAAAATCCAAGGAACAATTGTTAAACTCTCTGTGTTAAACTCAAAAGTGCGGAGTCTGTAAGATTTTTTTAAAGAAATTAATATTTTTTGCAGCAAGGACATATTAAATTGATCAAAAGTGACAGCAAAGACTTTTACAGACACTGTAACAAAATATTTCTATTGTTTCAAATAATTGCTGTTCTTTCTATTCGAGAATCATGAAAAAAATGTATCACGGTTTCCACAAAAATAGTAAGCAACTCAAATGTTTTCAGTAATATTATTATTATTATTATTATTAATAATAATAATACATACATACATATTTTATTATTACCAATATTTGTAAAATTAAAAAATAATAAAATTATTTATTAGAAAATTATTTAATAATAATTATTTATGAATAAAATTATTATATAAATAAATTATTTATATAATACATTTACATTTTAAATAATTTTTAATATTATTTCACAATATCACTGTTTTTACTGTATGTTTTAACAAATGAATGCATCCTTGGTGAGCATAAGATAAAGCATAAAATAAATAAATAAATAAATAAAAACCTTACCAACTTCAAACTTTTGAACACATGTGTAAATATTTATAAAAACTGTATATGCAAATATATTTAGCTAACATATAAACTATGTTTGATGAGTTCCTACAGTCTTCTAAGCTTAATATGAAATATGAAACACCTGAACTGAACTGACATCAAAACCTGTGTGTTTTATTTTTAAGATTACTTGAATCATAAACATAGATTGTGGCTTGGATGATAGCCTAAAACTTGACCTGCTATAGTGTATTATTACAGTGTATTATAGTGTTTTACTATTAGAACTACTTAAATTAACAGTTAAACTGAAATTAAAATGGAACTGAATTGGGAAAAAATGAATAGCGACAACTCACCCGATTGACAAAGTCCTGGTATCCAGGGTAGTAGGTGGTGACGATGGAGAATATGTACCAGTCATATTCCTCCATTATGTTAAGCATTACAGAGGCTTGCTGCTCTATAGAGGGACCAAACTGGAAGAACATGGAATGGTCATCCTGCAAGAAACAAAGATACATGCATGCATGAGAACAGAAGAATCACATTAAAATAGGATATCAGTCAGTTATAGATATAGTTCATACTGGTTTTCAACAGTACATACAGTATGTCAAAGAGAGAGATGAGAATTTGCTTGCTCAATCTTTTTTTTTTAAACCAAGCCCAATTTTTCTTGTATTCTTCTTGCCTCCAGCCCATTACAAAGACAAAGTGACAAATCCAAAGTTAAGTATCTTTTTTTTTTCTTTTCACCACAGTAACCTGTTAAAGTTTGGATAAAGGGAACAAGGATCAGGAAAAAGAGAGTAGAGAAATATGAACTGCAGTTCGCCAGATCTAACATCTGCTGCATCAAAGCCTGTGAATGAGACACATTTTGCTCCCTTAACATCTAAATGACCACTTCACTCTTGAAACAAATCCCAGGCAGTTCAAATGTCAAAACGAAAAAGTCTATGGTACATTAGTGACGAATGATTTCAAATGTTTATAATAAGCACGTTAATGATCTCTTCACATCTAATATGCTTACATTGATGCGAGTGTGTGTTTGTGTAAGCCAAAGCCTTTTAAAGCTATGCACACATGTATGACAGTGCACATGAATGCATGCACACTGATGTATAAGTCTGTACATGGCTGTAAATGATTGTTTTGTGTGTGCACTCATGTGTGAAGTCGGTCGTGGGCGTTTGCCATGTTAGTCATGCTGCATGGCGAAATCTTACAGTCTCTCTGTCTCTCTCTCTTTCAGGTCTCCACGCTCTACTCAACATCAAAGCCACTCCCCTGGGGTCCGAGATGGACTGATCCGTTACCTTGATTCGGCTTTAATGAGGTAACAACACTGATGGGGCTGCGGGGAGGGGGGCTTAGCTTGTTAATCTAACGGCTGTAGTATAATGTTTTACATATGTGTTTCTATATTCTTGTTTTGTGGATTTTCACTAAATGTTTAATGTGTGCCTGATTTGCCAGTGTGTGTATGTGTGTGTCTCTCCCTCTTTAATTTTCTGACTTCTATTCATTTACGTGCCCCCAATATTAATTTCCTGTCTTAATTCCTCCTCTTCCCTTTTGGAGTTGATCCCATCAGGAGAGGTGGGACTCCAGTCATAGGGTCAGTAAGATTTCTTTTTCTTTTCGGAAAGAAATTAGCTCTTTTACTCAGCAAGCAAGAATTAAAGTGACACAAAATGACAGTTAAGACATTCATAATGTTTTTTTTTGTTTTTTTTTAAATCTATTTCAAATGAATTTTGTTCTATTTAATTTTCTATTCATCAAAGAAACCTCTATAAATGTGTATCGTGGTTTCCATATACATTTTCAGTTTTTAACATTGGGAAGAAGAAGAAATGTTTCTTATGAGCACTAAAATTCAGCTTTGCCATCACAGGAATAAATTACATTTAATATTAAATTTTTAAAAAAATCTATTAGGGTTGTAAATTTAACATGTTAATTAATTAGTTATGGAAAAGGCGGTATAAGTTGGTTATTTAGAGTATCATTTCTTTAAAAAAAATTCCATATTAATAAAAAATGCTTTAATACCCATTTAAAACTCATTTATCTCATGCCATTATTTGTACAATTGCAATTGTAGTGTAAATGCATTCATGCCATCTCTGAGCTGCAATAAACTGTAGATATATCTAATTCAGATGCAGCTTCTGAAAAAAAAAATCATGGCCTAAAAATATGTGTAATAAATTTTATGTTGAATCAAATAAAACATTTTTTTCTAAAGCTACTTTCTGATGCTTTTCTCATTTAACACAATAACAACTTTCAGCTTTTTTTGTGGGCAATTTCTCAGCCAGATATGATGTGCAATTAATTTGCAATTAATTTGATTAATCAATCAATCAATCAATCGTGTCATTAATTATGTGTGTGTGTGTATACATATACACACAGACACACAAACATTACCATTATTTTCCTCTTTAAAAAATGAAAAATACAACAACAAAAAACAACCTTTGCAACAATATACCAGCCTTATATGAGCATGACATTTGTTTTCTGGAAAGCACCTTGTAGTTTCATGACATTGAGCAACACTTGTAATGTCAAAATAGACTGTACAAATACAATACAATAAAATATTAATAATACAGTTTATAATTCTACTTCATCCCAAACAGGAGAGAAATCTATCAAGGTTGACCACACATGCTTATTTTACTGACATTTTCTTTTCAGAATAAATGTTGAGTCGACCCATTACAGATTCCAAGTTGATATTCTCCCTACAACACCAACAACAGCAGTTTACACTTCAGATACACCACTGAGATGAACATGTGAAATGACACACATGGCCTCCCATTTCAACTTTACATTTAACACACACACACACACACACACACACACACACACATATAATATATAGGATACCATGTGTCAGATTTGTTTTCTGGATCATTCCTCTCTAATCCGTCGTTCTACACTTCTGCTCCTCACCCCCTCCCTGTCATCAATCTCCCTCGCTCCGCTCCTCCTCTTCATCCGTTCTGAGTCTATTCATCTCAAAATGAGAGATCACAGACACATGCACTCCACATGCAAGACTCCCATTCCTCTATCTCCTGTTTAGCACAATGGAGAGGCCAACCTAGTCATCCGCTACCCAATACAGCCCCGCACGAGCAGCAGGGAGCTAATACAGACCTTACATTACTATCCTCTCACTACTTTCCTCCCTTCCTCTTCAATAATAGAGACTAGTGTCCTGCAGAGGCAGTTTATAAGCAAAGTATCTTTAATATTCGAATGAGAGGCAGAGGCATAAAATAAGTTTCCCCACTAACTCTTGACTGCTGGGAGGGGATAACAGCTGAGCTCCTGCCATCGACGATACCGCGCCAGAACATCATGTCATTAAGAGAGGAAGGGGAGAGATTGAGATCCGTTGAGGAGACAATGCATCTAAATTCAAGTGATTCATCAGCTGATCTACCACGATGGATCAAGTATCAGATTGATTGGAAATAAGAGGCACTTAGCAGCCAGAAAGATGTCTCTGTGTTGCTTCAAGAGAGCAACCATATTTGTGTTGTGTTTTATTTTCTTTCTTTTACATTCACTTATTTATGAGTAGCATTTAAACATTTTATTATTCCATTTAATCATTTATAATAATTATATACTCCTTTTATTGATTCATTCATTGATCAGTCATTTTATTTTATATTACACTATTATATTTTATATTTGTTTTCAAACTGTTAATTTCATGATTTTGTGGTTTCCAGGAATATTTGTCTACACTAATAAGGCAGTAAGAGAATGTCTTCATTTCACGGTTAACACCATGGGATGATGTTCTGAAGCAGTAATTTTCCATTGCTATAGTTTATGGTATTTGTTGGATTTGACTGAGCATTAAAACAGATGTAAATAAGATTAATAAGCTCGCTTTTTATCATCATTACTCATCTCCTGCTTTCCCTCGACCACCTCTTGGGCTGATAGAAGACTGTTAATACTGTTTCTGGTACTAGATAATATGCAGTGAAACACTGATTTTGGGTACCAGACAATACTTGTTTTTAACAGGTTATGGGTAACAGGCAAAAGATATTTTTTCTGATGGGATCTGGCACTGGGGGTTGGATCCAATATTCCTGATAATGGATACTCAACCTTAGATTATTCAGCAGGATGTCAGCATAAACTAATATCTTGGTGTAGTCAGTAGGATGTTGGCACGATCTAACATGCCCTAAGAAAAAGCAGTTCTTAAAGCGATAGTTCATGCAAAAATGAAAATTCTGTCATTAATTACCTCACCCTCATGTCCTTCCAAACCTGTAAGACCTTCGTTCATTTTTGGAACACAAATTAAGATATTTTTGATGAAATCAGAGAGCACACCAGATGCCATCAGAAAATATATGTTTGTCTGGTACCCAAAACCTGTTAAAAACAAGTATTGTCTGGTACCCAAAATCGGACTGACACAGAGCAGAAGAAATCATTGAATAAAGTTGCTATTTTTGTTTTCTTCGCGCACAAAAAGTATTCTCATGGCTTCATAAAATTACAGTTGAACCACTGATGTCACATGGACTATTTTAATGATTCCTTACTACCTTTCTGGCCCTTGAACGTGTCTCATTGCTTCATTGCTGTCTATGGGAGGGTCAGAAAGCTCTCAGTTTTCATCAAAAATATCTTACTTTGTGTTCCGAAGATGAACGAAGGTCTTACGGGTTTGGAACAACATGAGGGTGAGTGATTAATGACAGAATTTTCATTTTTGTGAGAATTATCCCTTTGAAATTCTTATTTTAATTTCTGTTTCAGATTACTCAATGATTCAAATACCTTAATAGTTTAACTAATAATACTAAGGAATACATACACTGCCCTCCAAAAGTTTGGAAACACCCCTGGCAAAGTGTGGTTTTGGACGATATCAGCATAAATCCTTATCATTTTTTGGTGCAAATACATTAAAGTAACTTGACATTATCATTGAAGACCAGCAATAATCATTTTAATTTTGATTACATAATAATGGCAATATATACATGTCAAAGTCAGACATGCCCCTTTGCCAGCTGTGATGCCTGGTTACTGGTTTAAACTTGGCCCAGGTTTTTAAAATCATCTTTGGGCAATCCTTCAAGAGGCTTGGAGTAATATATCAAGTCAATGTTTGAATAAACTGACAGCTCAGATGCCCAGATTATGCAGAGCTGTAATAGCTGCTAATGGTGGATATTTTGATGAATCGAAAATGTAAGTTTTTTCTATGTATAAGCTGTTTATGTAATAAAATATGTTTTCGTAGTTTGTGTTGTCCCTTATCATTGCAAAATTATCACAAATTAAAAAGGATGCATGCCAATATTGTCCAAAACCCCACTTTTCTAGGGCGTTTCCAAACTTTTGGAGGGCAGTGTATTTGGACAAAAAAATGCAATTCCATTGCCAAATGAGGAGATAAACTCAAAATTTTTAAAAATGGTGTTTACACAGAGTAGTCTAATTGGCCTTAACTATATATACTTAAGGAAACAAAAATGTGGTAACATTTATTTTCATAAAATATCATTTTCAAACTACAGTGCATGTTGTCATAAGAACAACCAGTCAGCAACCCCACAGTTAGTTTTAAGCTGTGTGTTTGACTCACCAAAGTAAATCAACTCATTAGAATAATTTGTTTGGGAATCAGACTACGCTGGTTGCACTGTATGTTTTTGATTCACTAAAAAGAACTAGCTCATAAAAGACATCATTTGTTTTTTTAACAGTAATGTCAACATTCATAATTTTTACTTTATAACTGATAAATACGATTATTTTGACATGGCTCACTGTTAGGATACACCTGCCTGACACATTCCAATCAATGTTCTTTTCCAGAAATGCATTAAATTAAAATAAAGGCTTTTTAAGGTTTGTATCAGAAGTAGCATATCAGACAATCATTTTTCTATATTGAAACTCAACCAGAGAGCACCTTCTGTGATTTTCTACAACAATAGAAAGAGGCCCTTCCAGCAAGTAGTGCTCCAAAATCTATTTCTTAACATGGACTCAGAGATAGGTTTGAATAATAAAAATTAGATGAGAAAAAGAACAGACACAGTGAGAGAAAGTAGAAAGAGAGAAATGAAAAGGAGGAGAGAAAGAGAGAGCGAGATAAAATGAGAGTCAAGAGTCCAGAATTCTTAATTTGACTTCACTGTATCTTCTGGGTAAAGTTGATGTACCATTACCTCCGTCGCTAAAAACAGCTTCTCTCCTCTACAACTGTGTTGACAAGATAGTTTAGATTCAGCTCTTCAGAACACCAGTGGCATCAGCACAACCAAACGGAGCTCGTGCTGAGCCGCAGAGAGGGAGACAGAGACTCGCTCTCCAGAAGGTCACTCGCAGCATTAACAGCCTCTACTGCTGCTGGCTTGTTAAGCCTGGCAGCTATCACGGAGCTGTCCGACTTATAAACTACAGAGAAAAAGAGCACAACCTTGATTGCAGAAGATAAAACATTTATCGAAATTAAAGCGTACAGATACACTTAAGATCAAAGAGAAAAAAACAATGAGGAAGAAGAAAAACAATTGCACAGAATAATTGAAAAGAGACGTCTGAATTATGTACAAACCCCTCGACAAAATAAAATTACTGTACACTAAAAGTGAAAGCCTTATATATAATAGATGGACACTTAATGTTACAATAGATAGAATGATGGAACCTTAGATAGTCCGACAACAATAGAAAGAGAGACAGAAAGATACACAGAGAGATACATGGATGGATGGATGGATAGAAAGACAGTGATAGAATGAAACAAAATATATACACAGATACACAAACAGATACATCAATAGATAGATAGCTAGATAGACAGACAGACAGAAGCACTGTAATACAGTAATACAGAGCAGAGCTTGGGTTGTACTGTAGAAAGGGATGTGATGACTCATAAGTCACGCAAGGGGTTTTAGAGAAAGAACAGAAAGAGGAGAAAGAAGGAGCGAGAGAGCAAAGCACGAGACACAGAGGAAGAGAGAGAAATGACAATAAAAAAGTGTCTTGTTCATAACAACCCGAGCCATCAAAGGATAAGAGCGGCGGTGGGCCGTCACAATTCACCCCGATCAATCTTCTGCTTTTGTTGTGAGTGTTTCACATAACGAGGCTGATGTTTTAATAGACTTTGTGAATTATGGTGGATCTGTAAAACCAACTGAGCATCTTACTTTAATATCGGTCTGATAAGCAACTGAGCGGCTCTAGAAGTGGCTGTTTTTGATTTGAATGAGTGTTAGAAAAGCTTTCTCTCTGAACATTGCATCAGGAGAACACATATCTTTATCTACAGAGTATTTGCTCAAAAGCACAAATCACTGAAATACACACATAGTCCATTCTGTTGCAGAAGTAACAGCATTCTTACTCTTTCTGTATCTTATTTCTTATTTTTTTTTAAAAACTTATTTCCCCAGGCAATATGCACTATAAACAATCAATAGGCTCCACTGCATGTCCAGATGTTCATTTAGCACACGAGTTCCCATGCTGCTATAGCTCCAACACAAATACACATCACACTGCGTTATATTCTTTGAGCTGTGCTGGCTTTATTTTCTATTCTCGCCTTAGTGCAATACACTACTTTTGTTTTTCTGCTTTTACTCTTCCATGGGCACACTGTTTATAGTTTATGGTCCTGTATCCCATAATCTCACCCAGAGCCTATGGCATCTCTCTGCCTGGGTCTTTCTACAGGACAGGTACCATCTGTGTCCCTCATGTACAGTTGTGTGGAAAAAATAAGGTAAACAATGAATAGTTGATCCTGGTGTTTAGTATGTGCTAATACATACTTGACACTGACAAATAAATAAAGTCTAAATACAAAATACAGTAAAATACAGTACTTGTCATTACACAGAATGAATAAAATCTTTAAAAAAGTCAAGTTCACCTTAAAATCTTTTAGAAAGTAAAAAAGGCACTGGTTTCACAGAATTATCAAACCTTTGTTGCCTTATTAAGCCTCTCTGTTTCTCCTCTAATCTTCACAGAAATAATTATTTTCATGTTATTCTGGACCATCAACACATTGTGCTTGATCATCATATCTTATTTAAGGGCCTCCCCCCTCAATCTCTAATCAAACGCACACTGAATTAATTACGTGTCACATATGACGCATAATTAACGTGAAACAACCTTAATTCCCATTATACGGCCCCCTCCCGTCGGCGCTCTTAAATCTAATTTTTTAAAAAGCTTGTCTTTGATTGAAACACAGGGCTATTTCCGTCCAGCAGAGATAATTCCTATTTTTCTCCCTGTGCATCTCCTCTCCCCTTTTCTTTCACTCTGTTCTCTCTTCCTGAGGCCCTGAATTTCGAGGATAAAGCGAGAACGAATTCAGCCATAGGTGTGAGTGACGTCTAGACACCTTGTCTCAATAGTGCCGTGAGCCCGAGGTGCATCTGCGTTAATCAACATCATGGAGGTAAACAGTGCCGTAAAAGCACTAAAACTCCCCTCACATTCATTTCTATTACAGCCAGAGTGGATATTGATAATGCACTAATGCGTGTGGCACGACGCCGCTACTTCTCTCTCCTGAGCGGAGTTCTGTAGCCTGCATACAAGATGAATCATTGCGTAAGCTGTTGAATGTAAAGCCTTTTGATGGAGATTACACTCTGTCAAAGCGACAGTAAATAGTGGTTTAAAAAGCTGGTCACGTACCTACTGATATATAAGGAACTAGGGCTGAAACAACTTATTGGTAAAATCAATATTTCCAGAGAATCCACAGAAAACCTTGTTCAGTGACGTCACTTTGCAGAAATAAAAAAAGCAACTATGAAATAGTGGAAAAACAGTAGATGATGCATGATATATTGCTTCTATTGTCATCTTTTGTAAGTCACTTTGGATAAAAGCGTCTGCTAAATAACTAAATGTAAATGTAAATGTATATATTAATTCCAAATCGGTTATTATAGAGCTGGGTTATTACAGTTAACTAAAACCATAAAATAAATTTGTTTAAAAAAAAAAAAAAATGGTAGTTCATTTTAGCTAGAACATTTTTCATTTACAGTTAATTTTAAAGGTCATTGCACACTGAGTCCGAAATTTTCGCGTGCGTTTTTCCGTTTTTTCGTATTCCCCATCCTTTCCTATCTAAATACATGCTACGGATTCGAAAACGCAGAAAATCGAACCTGATCCGGATTTTTTTTTGACGGACGAAAGTTTCGGAGGCAGTGTGCAAACGTAATTGACACAACGTGAGGTCGTATTTATTTTTTAACGTGCGAAAATTTCAGACTCAGTGTGCAATGACCTTTAGTCCTAAAATAACTAAAACCTATATTATAAAATTATAAAAACTACATTTGAAAAACAACAGCAAATAAAAATGACAAAACACAACAAAATTATTAAAACATCAACTTTAATTAAAACGAAAACTACAAAAGAACCTAATTCAAAATATTAAATGATAACAATAATAATAATAATAATAATATTGAAATGTATGCTCAAACAATGATCGAGAGTTTTTGCTATTTTGCTATGCATGATTATATGGCTGACTTGCATTGTTTTTCTATTCATCGGTATTAGTCAACACTGGATATACGCATGCTGTTTTTACATTTAGATTACCTTTGCCTTCATCAAACGTGCACTTAAAGTTCATCTTTAAAATGACTAATAATTTAATAATCCTCTTAAATGTAGGCTTTAGCAAATCAAGATGAACTGCACAATATTCATACTGTCATAATGTTGTGTTGCCTACATTCATTTGTAGCATTTAAAACATTTTGAGATTTTAATTTTATTTGTAATTTATTTAGAGACAATTGTATAAAAATGTAATACTATGTAGTCAACATTTGAAGTGGATCAAAAAAGTTCATTAAAGTTGTCCTAAGACAAGAATGCATTTTGGTTTTAGGTTTTAGGACAACTTTGATAAAAGGTTTTGATCCACTTCAAATGTTAACTACTGTATTTTAGAAAGAATCAAAATGTAATACCTATATTTAAAAATAGATTTATGTGTATTCATTTATGTTTGTACAACTGATAAAAGAAACAATTTAAGAAATGTAAGAAATAACTTACACTTTATTTGTTAGCGCACAGGTCTCTGTATCAGCATAATAACATAAACCACACTCAGGAATGCAAACTGTTGTCTAGTTAATAACTTGGTAAGATAACGCCCATGTATTAGCCATAGGCAATGGCCTAAGTTTCTATGTCAGAAACACAATGACCTCATTTTCTTTCCCCTTTTTTGCTCTTTTTCAAGTTTTTCCTGCCTCAAGGCCCCTCTAAGGGAAATGAGAGCAAAGACTTTCACCCCCTCCTCACTTCTCTGATCCCTCATTCTTGCTGTTTTTCTTCCAGAGAAAATGAGATGTGCTACCAGGCTCATTAATTGTTGAAACTTTCTCTTCCATTATCAGTCTTGGCTGCAACATGTCTTATTCGTCTTGTCACCAGCGCTGTCAGCCCGTCTCTCTGTTGTCTATTACCTCCTCCCTCTGTCTTTCAACCTGGACTTTATCTTCTCTTTTCTCTCTTTTGCTTCCCTCCTTTATGTGTCTTTCTTCAGGAAAGTCAATAACACGCGTTCCTCCCTCTCATCTCTACCTTCTTCCAAACCCCTCATCATTTCTATCTCTCCCCGAACAAAACCAATTGTTCTGAAGGGACAACTAAGCATTTCCCTGCTCTCCATGTCTGAGAGGAAGGGAGGAACATTTGAAGCCGGTTCCACGAATGAAGCAAACGCTGCCATTTGCACCGGCTACTACGTGTACTACAATTCCTGCACCCACATACTGTATACATATGCAATTATTATCATGCCATGCATTTTTGGGTGAGACTCTGATGTACAATGAGTGAAACGCTACTATATCAGTCAAACATGAAGACTGGGAATAAAAAAATGGATGCTATTTTTAGGTTATTGTGTATCAGAGTTTGTGACGTCAGTTGATGCTGATTTTTGTGCAGGTAGCTATGATGAAGACAAATATCAGGATGTGGCTAATTAAATTAATGATGATAATGATGATGATGGTGTTAATTATCACAGTGAAAATGATGAAACATTGGATATGTCGCACAGTTAGTGTTTGAGATTGACAAACATATTTATTAGCAAGTAAAACTCGTAAATTGCTACCTGGTCTCATGGCATAAACGTACCTGGGCGCACTTTTTAGCGAGACACGAAGTACATACCAATAAGTACATATCACTGCAGTTTCCAAAAGAAATGAACACTAGAGGCAGTAAAACTCTGACGCCTTTTATTCCTTTTCACACAAATGTACAAAGTTTTGATTAATAAAGCGTAATTTTCGCACAATTACATGAAGAATATCATGTTATGACTTCAAAACAATATTAATATACTGGGAAATTTGAAAACTGATGCTTTTGAATGTTAGCATTACACATATCCAGCTTCATATCTATGGGTTTTCATAGACGGTAGGTTTGTTCGGTAGCTCACGGAGTACAGAGACATACTTGAGAGGTGAGGCACTCCGGTTCAAATCCCGTGTAACTACGATTCAACAAAGCAGTTCAAATCTGTGTATAAGTGTAACGAGGAGTCAGTGGCGTTAGGATCCATGTGCAGCTTTATTAAAACAGATTGCAAGTCAAACAGGCAGAATTCAATCACGAGCTTCAAACACAACGTAGACAGGACAGAATCAGAGTCAGAGTTCAGGCTGAGGATCAGGGCAGGCGGCAAACGTTCAGAGTAAACAGGTAGCAAGGCAGGTTGAGTCAGAATAGGCAGGCGGCAGAGAATCAGAGTCCAATAAACAGTCCAGGTCATACACGGGGAATCATACACGGGAGAAACGCTCAGAAATGTTCGCATGGCAAGACAAGACTTCGCACTGAGGTGATGGGGAGAGCAGCATAAATAGGGCAGAGCTAATATGGAACACCTGTGCGTGTAATCAACCACAGGTACGGGGAATATGGGAAATGGAGTCCGAATGAGAGTTAATACTCAGGTGATGGTTCCCTCTGGTGGTGATCGGAGGGAGCCACAGAGGCTGAATTCGTGACAATAAGGAAGTTCAAATAGCATGGTTGCATCAACAAACATATCAGTTTTGCATTTGTCAACACTATCGGGTAGGTTTAGGGTTGGGTTTGGAGTAGGGCATATTTCCAACACGATAGAGCAGTGGTTCTCAACCTTTTTTACTCCAAGGCCCCCCTCCTCTCTGAGTCAATACTTCAAAACCCAACCCCCACACCCCCCCCCAACCCTCAACATTTTCTATTAAAAAAAATTGTATTCTAGTGTTAGTTCCTTTTAATTCCATGTAATTAATTTTAAACTAAACAATTTTCAAAATAGACTTAAACAGTGTTCTATATTTGCAAAAATACTTAGCAAGAATGTCGCTGCAGATATTCTTTAAAAGTACTTAAAAGTATGTGAAGCTAGATTATACAGTAACTTCAACAAATAAGCACAAGTCAATCTGCCATACCAAAAAGGACCACAGGGAGACGCCAAAGGGCTGCATATAGCCAATATACGGATCTATTCAGAATCACTAAACACACCAAAATACAAATGAAAAATGAAACCATTATAAAAGTGTGGAAACTCAGCGATCTGAAGGTGGCTCGATGTCATCAGTCAACAGCCAGGTCCTCTGTCGGAATAAGCTTTTTGGAGCGTCTGATACCCATATGTACATAAACACCACTGATCCTCACAAACTTCTCCAAAACATACTTCTTCGGCGAGCATCCGTTATAAAACACTCGCTGTACATTAATTTTGACAGCAATGTGAATTTACTGAACTGTGTTCAAGCAGAAATATGATGTTTTAGATGTGTGCAACACTGGCTTCTTTTATCCAACCAAGAGCTGTAGTTTGCGTATCATATGCTCATGCAGCGGTCAGGTGTTTTGAGCTGCTGTTCAGTCTGTATTTCACACAGCGCGATGAGAAATGGCTTGAGCTGCTCCGAAACACAGAATAACATCACAGAATAGCCTACGTACAAGAGAGGTGGTGTTGTTATTTTTTCATTTTAATTTTTTATTTTTTTATTTATTAATCATAAAATTAGTGAATTGAATATAAACATACTTAGTCTTAAGTTATCTTGCGCCCTCACTGGAGGATCACTGCGCCCCCCCGGTTGAGAACCACTGCGATAGAGCATTAATTTTTAGCGACGGTCCCTGGATATTTGAATTCTGAACCGCCACAATACGTACCTGAAGCAACGTAATAAAAACACAGCAATACGTACCTATATCAACATAATAAAAACGTGCCAGGGTTTACGTATTGAACCCGTGTTTTAGCGCCACTCAGTGGACATTTCTCTTTGAAACTGCTGCGAAACGTGCAGTAAGATACGTAAAAATGGTCTCGCTAAAAAGTGGCCCAAGGTACGTTTATGCCATGAGACTAGGTTGGCAAATTGTCATGTTCATTCAATATCTCAAGGAGCAGAACAAATAATGCCTATATTAACAATTAGTAAAAGTCACTTGTAACCATAGTGACAGTCAGAAATCGTGACATCAGAAATGGTGCTTTTCATAACTTTGACAAAACATTGTTTAAGATGTAGCTAAAAGTCACCATATTTCACATTTACTTCAGAGGTGTGAGTTGATCCATTTCATTCATTTTCCTTAATTTGATCATTTTATGTACACTGTTTAACCGATATTTAAAAGAAATGAATACTTTTATTCTGCAAGGACGCACTGAATTGATCAAAAGTGAGAGCAAAATCATTTATAATAGTACAAAAGATTCTATTTCAAATAAATGCTGTTCTTTTGAACTTTCTATTCAAAGGATCCTGAAGGAAAATGTATCACTGTTTTCACTTTTTTCAACATTTATAATAATAATTAATGTTTCTAGAGCAGTAAATCAGCATATTAGAATGATTTCTGAAGGATCATGTGACACTGAAGGCTGGAGTAATGATGCTGAAAATACAGCTTTGACATCATAGTCATAAATTACATTTTAAAATATATTTAAATAGATAGTTGTTTGTACTGTATTTTGATTAAAGAAATGCAGCCTTGGTGAGCATAAGAGACTTTTTTCATTAACTTTCATTAAGTTTAAGACAAAACTAGTATGTTACAAACAAACTTAGTAGAAAGACAAGACATAAGAGAATACTCTCTTGAGATCAGACATTTTGCTGCACGTTCTGTCCCCCTTCACTTTAATTGTACCTCCCAAAATAACACAGTGACGTTTACATAGTTTAACATCTATAGTTTTAAAAGCCGGTTGCCCTCCGTGTCTAAATGAAGTGTAAGGTCTCAGCCCCGTTTGCTGAGAGCATCTGCAGCAGACCAAGAGGAGTCACTCCTGCTGAATTTAATGAGACTTCCTGCATCTCATAAAGAAGCAGCAGTTATGCTTCTCTTGGCTCACTAAGTAGGCTTGGCATGGCGCAAAAAGAGAATACATTGCCTTTCCTTCATTAAAAAAAATCCCTATCTCTCTAATTCTCTCTCCCCATGGCCAATTTTCAACTATTTAATCTTTTACTCTAAATTCATGTGTAATATTCCTAAATTACCAGCCATTTATTTCCGTATTAAAAACCCAAGACTTTGTTGTCCGTTATAATTATCGGTCGCGCTAATAACTCAAGCGCGATAATGAACTCCCAATATTTGCGCAACTAACAATTCTAATATGCCAAGGCCTTTTCAAGCCCCGAGTTTCACTATTAATGTGGGCAGCAGGAAATGAAGTATGAATAATTGAAACCCAAATCTCTTCATTCATGTCGGTAACACTAATATA
>JAFVLL020042852.1:0-37110 GCA_021397915.2 Tor tambroides
AATGTTGGGGGCGTAACTATTAGTGATCCCGACTGTTGCGTAACAGTCGGTGTTATGTTCTGATTCCCCTGTTTTTCAGTGGTCTTTTTTAATCACGAGGTTTACATAAGAAGGAGGAAACTATGGTGTTTGAGGTTCACTGTATGTCATTTCCATGTACAGAACTCTTATTATTTAACTATGCCAAGGTAAAGACAATTTTTCATTCTATGGCACCTTTAATTACATTTTTTCGGCACAGATTAAATGTTTATTGCAAGACTAGCAATGTGAGCTAACAAAGTAAATAGTGTCAATTTTGATTTCATGTGGTCTTTAACTATTGGGACTTTACTGTAAAATATTTTGGTCACTTTTTGGCTTATAATTTGATCTTTTTTTTTCTATAATTTTTGCATATAAAATGCCCTATAATCAAATATTTAGATTATGAATTTTATTTGGTTGGCTTGGCTAATGGAAAGGTATATCTTTTGGAAAATTAAATTACAGTGCATGAGACACTCTGGGATTATGGTTTACATTAACCTTGAAAAGTGGTTTTAATGTAATGGTAATTTTTCACTTCAGGTAATGGGAACGTCAAAGGTTCAATCATGGGATACTTCTTGAAAATCTGTTGGCTCTGGATTGCTGCTGGGCAGCTCAACAATGACCATTTATCAGAAAGCTTCAAATATTATAAGAAAAAAAAAAGTATATTTTTTTGCTCAGCTCTGCCACTCACTTTGGCCTACTGGAAATAAGTATGTATGTGAGTTTTCGAGGAGGTGGGGGTGTGTTGACTGTTAACAGTGGATGTAGGGTTCACTCTAATGAGAATGTAACCTGATGTTGAAAAGGCCTCACATCCACACTCCATTAACTCTGCAACCCAATTACACATTGCACTCTGATAGGTCAGACCCCCACTGCCTCATTTACATAATAACTCAATGGATACTGAGATGGGAACATGCTCAAAGGGAAAGGTCTGACTGTTACACACAAACATACGTGCACACCATGTCTAAGGCTAAACTGCAAGTATTTTTAACTATAATTTTTCAACTAAAAATTATATATAATTCAAATAATTTTGAATGTGAATAAAACAAACATTTAAAATAAACTATCGTTCAAAACTTTGGGGTCAGTAAGATTTTTGAATACATTTTTTTTTCCCAATAAGAATGCATTAAATTGATCAAAAGTCACAGTAAAGAGTTTCCAAAAAAAAAAAACCTTACTGACCCCAAACTTTTGATTGGCAGTTTTATTTGTCAGTTTAGAGAGTGATTCATTTATTTGAATTTTTATTGTTACATATAATTACATTTTTTAAACATGAATGAAACGTCTATGTCTATTTATATAAATGTCTGTTTATTTGTCAATTTGAAAAGTGATTTATTAACATTTTTATTCTTGAATTAATACATCAATAATTGATTCCTTTTAATTTTTAATAGAATCTCAACTCAAACTATTCATCCATTTTGTGACCGATGGAAATAAAGTCATTACTTTCTGATAATTGTCCTGTCCATCGAAGATATGTAATTTCATTGGCGCTCAGATTCTAAAATGACACGTCAAAATGCCATTTCTGGTTATTGTGAAGGGTATGCAGTAATTTATTATTGGTCACTATGAACTGTGATTATAAGGAAAAGAACTGTGTGAAGATGCTTCCAAATGAATGAATGAATACATATATATACATTTACAGCCTAAAGGTTTAGAATGAAATGGGAATCAGTAAATAATGACAGAAGTTCATTTTTGAGTGAATTGTGCCTTTAAATGTCCAAAATAGTGAAGTTCTGTCTAGGACAGATAAAATTCTACCAATCTATTCCTTTTTAAATACTTTGATGTATTTCTGCAACATGGCCAATTTCTCCAATATAGTGTTTTCTGATTTCCATAAAGCTCATCATTTTCTGGTAATTCCATTGCTTACCGAAGTCAGAGTAGAAAACCCAAGGCAATAAAAGAATCAAGCAAACAGACAGTGAGGAAACCAGAAGGCTCCGAAGCACACTTACCTCTATGACTTGAAAGATAGCAGGCAGGAGACGGCTCTCTCTAACAAGCCTGTTGGGGGAAACACACACAAATACACACATTTAGCTTGTGACACACACATTTACTTCATGGCACTAGGCCCGCGTTCCATCTTCATTAGTGTGACACTTGTGCGTGCATTTGGGTTTTGGCATTGAACGAGACCGCTGAGGTGTGAACGCTCCATCGTGCCAAGATCAGTCAGCTGGGAAAATGACCTTTGACTAATCCAGTGACGGAGTGAAAAAGAAAGAGAAAGCATGCCGCTGAAAGGATGAAAGAGTGAGAGAATGATGGAGGGAGAAAGTCGGATGGAAAACACACAACAATATATTAAGAATGAGAAATAGAGGACCCATGTATGCAAACCTAGTGAGCTGCCTACCTAAACAGCATTTTTGGGAATCACAGAACAAAATGATTAGATTCTAATGCTCAAAAATGCCATCAAGAGGGAAGCTCCACCAGGCTCAAATGGTTAAACATGCTTATGATGACCATAAGCATTTACCGTAACCATACAGTGATACTGTTTCAGGTATTATGGGATGGCATATGGATGCCTGTATATTTTACAAATTTCATTAAGCGATATTATACCATGTTAATATACCATGTTACTTAAGACTGATTTTTACTTTAAAATGGACTGATAATGACCATAATAACAGAGGACATAAAATGAATGAATGAAGTACTTTTAGTGTTTCCCACTCGAATGACACGGTAGATCTATAGTTTTTACATGCAAAAACCATACATTTGACTATTTTACCAAAAAAAATTACTAGGGGTGTAAAGATACACGTATTCGTAATGAACCATTCGGTACGAGGCTTTCGGATGAGTACACATTACAAACCGAACAATTAGTTGGACTAATCCTATTACATTTGGAAAATAAGAGCTTAAAGTGTGTGAAATATAATGTTCTCAGTGCCACTCCGCTCAACAAGGCAGCCCAAACGACGTAATAAGCAATGTGCTGTCTGCTCAGTGGCGTAGCTGTATCGACGATAGACACAGATATTGTCAAAAACATCAATTATTGGCAATATTAAGAAGATTTGGCATTTCCAATTAATGTAGGCCTGTTATATTCTAATTTTTATTAGGCCTATTATTATTATGAAGTTACTTTTATTACTGAATTAAAATTACAATTAATTTGTCCCGCAATAATTACCGCATAACTGACAGGCTGAGAGGATAACAAAAGATTAGGCTATGTACTACTCAATTAAAATGTTTTTAAAAAAGGTCTTTTAAAACAGGTCTATTATACAGTCATCAATAAAAATCAATCAAATAAAAAGCTTTATTTCAAGCACTGACTTTCAAAAACAACCTGTTTAACACGAAATAATTTTTTTTTTTTTTCCACTATGTACGGGCCACAACAGAAATATTAAGGGAATATATTAAAACAGTAGTTAGCTGTATACTGTTATCAGTATATGTTGAAGTAGATTCATCTCTCGTCGTCTGAAAGAATATGCGGCGTCAGATAACGAAACGTTACTTTCACATTCTGCATAGTGAATTGATTAAGATTAAGATGTTCACTGGCATAACTCTTGCGCAAAGTTTGCACGTTGCTTGTGTGATATCCATTGGCTCACCTTCATGGTTTAAAACAGAAATATTATTTCCAACATTGCGATGCAACCAATCACCCCCCCCCTTACCGAACCGTGACACCACTGTGTCGTATCGAACTGAACCATGAATTTTGTGAACCATTACACCCCTGAAAATGACACATTATGTGATGTTCAACCATTTACCATTTTTGATACTCAATCAAATGCATTCTGAATCTGAATCAAATGATATTGTCAAGAGGGACAGTTCACACCTATAATGCCTGAAAATGCTGTTTATGAAGACAGTTAACTTTTTGAAACAAACATTCACATTGTGACTATAGCCCTTTTCGCACACATAGTCTTTACAGGTAAATTACCAGTCAATTACAGTTAAGAGATCATGTGTGAATTAGGACCTTTTCAAAAATACCGGTAAATTCGTTCTGCCAATTTACCAGTATGAGAAGTTGTAACACTACCAGTAAATTACCAGTTATGTGCTCTGTGTGAATGCAGAACAAGACTACCGTCATGAGCACGCACGAGTTCAGAACACACTGATGCAAGACGTCTACTCTGGGCCAATCATAACATTCTGACGCAGATGACGCATTTACTCTGCGCTGTTTACGGACGTCAAAGAAATGTCTAAAGTCATCTCATATGATGTTTCTGGGCCAAAAGCAGATGTATAAATGTGAACATCTGACACAAAAAAGAAAATGTCAACAAAAACACTGACTGTGGATATACCTCCACGTTTACAAACACAACACTGGGAGGCGGAGCCATTTAGACCTCATTTGTGGTTAAAGACGTGACAGAATTTACCGGTATTTTGAAACTGATGTGTGAATGGTGCTTTACCGGTAAAAAACAAAACAAAACAAAACAAAACAAAACAAAACAAAACAAAAAATGTAATGTCATTGCCTGTGTGAACAGTGTATTTTTGTATTCACCGGTAAAGCCGTTCCAGTAATTTTACGGCAACTTACTGGTATTACTGTGTGAAAGGGGCTTATGACTGTCAAATTAACTGTACAGGTAAGCAGCTTACTAGGTTTAGAACAATGGAATTGATTTTTTGATGTGTCTACTATGTCTAAAAAGACTGTCTTGGTAGACTGTTTACTAGGTCTGAATACTTGAACACATCCATGGTGCTTAAAAATGCTATGCAGGCAGTACAATTTCAAATTGTATGAAGTAAATGTTTGAACAGTACTATAATGGCCAAAAATGCTGTTGGCAATTCATTTGAATCAAATGTTTGAAAGTGTGTGGTTACTAAAATGCGCTTAGTTTAGTAAATCAAATATTCAAATATGCTTACAGCTAAAAATGCTGACTAGGTAGGCAGTTCACTAAAGTTTAAATCATTTAAATAGAATGTACATACGTGTCTACATGATGCATGAAACTGCTGACATGGTAGACAGCTCACTAGGTTTGTATGTAATTATGATGTCCAAAACCGCTGACTAGCCTGGCTACTCACTATACTCGCATCATTTGAATGGAACATTCAAAAACGTCTTGGTAGATAGTCCATTTGGTCTGAATGTAATGTCCGAAATGCCCAAAATGCTGCCTAGGTAGGCAACTCAAAAGGTTTTTAAACACAGCCAGAGAATGCTCCAGACAGCCTGGCTCAGAGGAGTAATGGAGGCCTTTATTGAAAATGATTCGTCATGCTCTTTTATTGATTAAGGTCTTTGATTCACAGCCAATTACTGTATGCAGAAGGTGCATAGAGCAGAATGCCACAATAATCTGAGAAAGGGACAGACAGATAAAATGAAATTAGCTGAAGGGTCACATTTGGAATATTTACAGTGGCCCTTTCCAGTCAATACAGTGATATATGACTAGGGTTGGGTACCGAAACCTGGTACCAATATGGCACCGGTACCTATGTAACCGGTATGTACTAGAACCGAATCAGAACGCAGATTTCGGTGCATCCCCTAATCTAAAGTGTAAACTACTCATCACTTGTAAATGTGTTACACATCATTTGTAGATCTTTCTTAGCTGTTACAAATGATCTGTAACTGTATACAAGGCATTTACAACACTTTCTGCATCCCCTGATCTAAAGTGTAAACTACTTATCACTTGTAAATGTTTTACAAACCTTATGGTTTCCAGTTGTGTGTGCGTAAATATATATATATTTATATATATACACAAAAACAACCTGTAACTGGAAGGCTTGTAAAACATTAGTTCATCATTAACTAATTACTTGCAAATGACTTGTAAATGAATTAACAAAACATACACAAATTGTTAGCATATCACTTATTAATCGCTTATGAATTTTTTTGTAAATGATTAGTCCATAATCAACTAATAACTTATAAATGACTTACAACTGAACGTTATTATAAAGTGTTCCCGAAGGAAGTTTTTTGATAATCTAAAAATGCAGAAAGTTTTGTGTGAAAGTTTTGGGGTGGGTTTAGGGGTTGGGTTAGGGTAAGGGGATAGAAAATACAGTCTGTATGGTATAAAAACCATTACGCCTGTCACGAATCCTGGCCTTGCTCTTCCGTTTATTCGCCACCAGATGTCACCAACTCACCACACGGACTCTTACACCACATTGCACACTGGACTGCATTTCCCACAATCCATTGCACTGACGACACACACCTGATCCCACTGATCACTCATTCACACACACTATTTAAACCATGGACATTCTCTGTTTCGGGGCCGTGTATTGATCTGCGTTTAGCACTCTCCTAGAGCTAGCTGCTTTACCGTGCCATCCCGTGTTTCTGTTTGCTGAGTATTGCATGCGTTTATCACTCTCCCAGAGATAGCTGCATTACGGAGCCTTTGTCTTAGTCTTAGTCTCGCCTTGCCTTGCCTTGTGTTTTGATCTTCGCCTTTGTTCCCTGGATTTACCCTTCGCCTAGCCCTTTGGACTGTGTTCGCACCTCGTTTGGATTATTGCTCTCGACTCTGGATTATCTCTCTGTGTGCCCTTTGGATACTGTACGTGATCGTCGACCCACGCTTGCTCCACGGATTGCTGTGTCTTGCCCTTACCATACCTGTCTGCTGTGTACCGACCCTGCCTGTGTTTATTGACCATGTTTTATAATAAAGCTTTGCATATGGATCCGCACGTCTCACGTCTCGTCAGCCCCGTAACAGAATACACGGCCACAAAAGGATCCAGCAGCTTTTATAACCAGCAGTCCTCAGGTATGGACACAGCAGTTCTAATGTTGCGGGTCAAGCCAGAATCTGCTCACGTCACGTCTGTCAAGCCAGAGTCTGCTCACGCCACGCCTGAGCCTCATCGCAAGATGGCCGCCACGCCTGAGCCTCATCGCAAGATGGCCGCCACGCCTGAGCCTCATCGCAAGATGGCCGCCACGCCTGAGCCTTGTCACGTCATGTCTCTCACCAGAGATTTAAGGTCAGTCCTTCGAGTTCACTGTCTAATTGCCAGTATAATGGACCCACCATTGATGTCGGTGCGAGCAGCTGGCATTCCCAGGGCCTCGGCACTGGCTGTTACAGAGACTGTTCCCCCGACCTCGTGCCTTCCTGCTGCCTTCCATGAGGCTGCCATTTCAATTATGGGCTGTCCACGAGTCTGTTCCTGAGGCCTCTCCTGTCCACGAGTCTGTTCCTGAGGCCTCTCCTGTCCACGAGGCTGTTCCTGAGGCCTCTCCTGTCCACGAGTCTGTTCCTGAGACCTCTCCTGTTCACAAGTTTACAGAGACTGTTCCCCCGACCTCAGTGCTTCCTGTCATGGCGGTCGCCATTTTGAGTTTGTGGGCTGCACTCTGGGCTCCTGAGGTCTCTCCTGTCCAAGAGTCTGTTCCTGAGGTCTCTCCTGTCCACGAGTCTGCTCCAGTGCCTCCAGAGGTGGCGGCTTCCGCTGCAGAACCTCCAGAGGAGGCGGCGCCCACTACAGAACCACCAGAGGAGGTGGTGGCGCCCGTTCCTGAATTCATTGTCTGCCCTGTCATGGCCACGGAGGCCGTTCCTGAATTTACTGTTTGTCCTGTCACGGCTAAAGAGGCCGTCTATGAATCCTTGTCCTGCCCAGTTATGGCTAAAGAGGCCGTCTGTGAGCTCACGCCCTGTCCTGTCACGACTAAAGAGGCCGTCTGTGAGCTCACGCCCTGTCCTGTCACGGCTAAAGAGGCCGTCTGTGAGCTCTCGCCCTGTCCTGTCACGGCTAAAGAGGCCGTCTTTGAACTCTCGCTCTGTCCTGTCACGGCTGAAGAGGCCGTCTGTGAGCTCTCGCCCTGTCCTGTCACGGCTAAAGAGGCCGTCTTTGAACTCTCGCTCTGTCCTGTCACGGCTGAAGAGGCCATCTGTGAGCTCTCGCCCTGTTCTGTCACGGCTATAGCCGTGCCCCCTGAGACTATGAATGTTCTGCCTGTGTTGTCTGTCTCTGCTCTGCCTGTGTCTGCTCTTCCTTTGTCTGGCTCTGCTCTTCTTGTGTTGTCTGGCTCTGTTTCTCCCAGGTCCCAGTTCCTGCCATGGTTTCCTGCCCAGTCTGCTGCTTCGCTGTGGTGGTCTTCCGCTCAAGTCTGGTGGTCTTCCGCTCAAGTCTGGTGGTCTTCCGCTCAAGTCTGGTGGTCTTCTGCTCCGCTCTGGTGGTCTTCCGCTCAAGTCTGGTGGTCCTCTGCTCCGCCCTGGTGGGCTCCTGGTCCGTCTGCTCCGCCCTGGTGGGCTCTTGCTCTGTCCTGGTCTCCGGTTCCGCCTGGGTGTCCTGCTCTGCCTCAGTTCCCGGTCTTCCCACTTCCTCACGGACCTGGCCCTCCGTCCCTCCCCCTGTTCCGCCTCCGCTCCACCGCCCTCCTGGACTTTATAGGAGCGTCTGGAAGCCGCTCCTTGGGGGCTGCTAT
Source organism: Tor tambroides (assembly GCA_021397915.2). Taxonomy (NCBI): domain Eukaryota; kingdom Metazoa; phylum Chordata; class Actinopteri; order Cypriniformes; family Cyprinidae; genus Tor; species Tor tambroides. Next base: position 8,525 of record JAFVLL020042852.1, read on the forward strand.
ACGAATCCTGGCCTTGCTCTTCCGTTTGTGTTCGCCCACCAGATGTCACCAACTCACCACACGGACTCTTACACCACATTGCACACTGGACTGCATTTCCACAATCCATTGCACTGACGACACACCTGATCCCACTGATCACTCATTCACACACTATTTAAACCATGGACATTCTCTGTTTCGGGACGTGTATTGATCTGCGTTTAGCACTCTCCTAGAGCTAGCGCTGCTTTACGTGCCATCCCCGTGTTTCTGTTTGCTGAGTATTGCATGCGTTATCACTCCCAGATGGCACATTCTGGAGCCTTTGTCTTAGTCTTAGTCCGCCTTGCCTTGCCTTGTGTTTTGATCTTCGCCTTTGTTCCCTGGATTTACCCTTCGCCTAGCCCTTTGGACTGTGTTCGCACCTCATTTGGATTATTGCTCGACTCTGGATTATCTCTGCCCCTTTGGATACTGTCGTAGTCATTGACAATGACTTACAACTGAACGTTATTATAAAGTGTTCCCGAAGGAAGTTTTTTGATAATCTAAAAATGCAGAAAGTTTTGTGTGAAAGTTTTGGGGTAGGTTTAGGGGTTGGGTTAGGGTAAGGGGATAGAAAATACAGTCTGTATGGTATAAAAACCATTACGCCTATGAAATGTAACCATAATAATACCAGTCTGTGTGTGTATGAGACACAATGTAAAAGTCTTCATTGTTTATTGTCAGTTTTGATTAATTTAATTCATCCTCAAAGGCCATTCACACAGAATGTGTATTTGCATCTAAAAATGAGATGCAGCACTCAGGAATGGTTTTTAAAAAAGAACTTAAAAACAGCGCAGCACAGAATGCCTCCTCTGCCATGTTTTACACACACACACACACACACACACACACACATATATATATATATATATATATATATATAATTAAATAATACAACTAAAAACATGGTTAACTTTATCAAATCTCAAAATTAATATCCATGTATATGCCATAAATTATAATGTTGCAATGTTTAAATTCACTTGTGAATTTATCATCGTCCATAACATGATATCATCGTCCATAGCATGTTTTTCTGTACTAGTTTGAATTTGTACCATGAATTTGTTCATGGCTATGGCATAAACTCAAGGTTATTACTATTAACTAAGTTAACTAAAGGTTTGATATATTTTTGTCCCAACTTTCTGTAAAAACTAAATTTGTCAAACCATTTTATGCGCTCTTTAAAATATTCTATGAAAACATTTTGTAATTTTTGCTCTTCTTACTGATACAGAATACAGTAAATACAGAAGCTGAACATCTTTCATATAGGAACCAGAAATCAATGTGTATATCAATGCATATAAACCATTAAGCCTCAACTCCGAGACAGTGAATTGAAACTATTCAATATACCAGGAACAGATTACTTGCAGCAAACAACATTAATTAACATTGTGAAATATACAGTCACTCACGGTACACAAAGTCCATTGACAGAACAGTGACGCACATCGAGCAATCAGTACAATCAAATGTGCACCTTTCTGCAGTCTGTTTATTCAGAACAGTCAATGATCTCTCATCTGTCTGCGCTCTCCTTCCTAACAAACATCATTACCCCTACAATTACCAACAAAACACAAGAGCCAATACAAAACACGCGCTCTGGGTACAACGGAGTGAGCAGGCATAATGAATAGAACCATTTTATCATGACACAACAGAGAGAGGGAGAGAGATGGTGGCCTTTTCTCACTGAAGGCTTATTCGTGTCCGGTATGTGCTCCATTAGGTCTTTAATAGGCAAGCAGCCCGGTGACTAGGATCACTCATCCATCTTTCTGAATGATGGGCGTTTGCAGAGGCAAATGGGGTCAACTGGGTGGGTGAAAAAATACTGAGCTTTTCACTTACACAGCTTTCAGACTAACCAGGTTATTGCCCACTTACACAGCCCTCAGGCATAGTAGTATACACGTCAGTATCATTTTTCACCCCAAAATCTAAATTTCCATATTAAAAAAACAACAACACATCATCTCTTAAAACACTTTTCACACTGTATTTTTTATGATTTGCCTACTAACAATGTCCACCAGTTGACAAACATGTATCATGGGAAAATTGTGTCAGTTTTGTCTTTCATTTATTTTATTTTTTTAAAGCCATGAAAATTCTATTTCCACTACATTTCAAATGATATATTGTGTTGGACTGCATTCTGAGTAATTGTGGTGATGGAATTGACATTCTTTCTAGTCATCAACATAACATAATCAACATTTCTCTAATAAAATGTCAAAATGAAATCTCTTGCTAAGGTTATTTTCATAGTTAGCATTTTATGCAATATTTAATTCAAATAAATAATATCAGCACCTTTTTGTATAACTTGAAAAACAATAAAAAAATATTTGGTTAATTTGATTAGATATTTACCTTTCACATTCTTTTGAATAGACTAGAAAATTATGTTGGCATTAGAGGAAGTGCATTGGCATGTTTCAAATCGTACTTATCTGACCACCATCAATCGTGGCAGTGAATGAAGTATCATACCAGTCACAAATGCAGTATGGAGTACCTCAAGGCTCATTACTAGGACCATTACTTTCAACGCTTTACATGTTACCCTTGGGAGATATCATCAGGAAACATGGCGTTAGCTTTCACTGTTATGCTGATGATACTCAGCTCTATATTTCTCCGTGGCCCAACGAAACATACCAACTTGCAAAACTAAATGAATGCATCATTGATATAAAAAAACTGGATGACTAGTAATTTCTTACTCCTAAATTCTGAAAAAAACAGCGGTGTTAATTTTTGGAGCAAAAACTTCTGCATGTAATAATCCAGAACACTGTCTAACACTTGATGGCTGCTCTGTCAGTTCTTTGTCATTAGTTGAGAACCTAGGCGTGCAATTTGATAGCAATCTTTCCTTTTAAAAACATGTTTCTAGCATTTGTAAAACCGCATTCTTCCATCTCAAAAATATATCTAAATTACGACCTATGCTCTCAATGTCAAATGCCAACAACAACTAGATGCGCCCCAGAGAATGATCCCCTCCGAAGACCTTGTCATTTAGATGGCCATTGGGACAAGACCACAGGAACCAGATGAGTCCTCTGCACAATCTGACTTTATTGCAGCCTAGAATTAAACTGCTGGTTTCGTTTGGCCAGAGGAGAACGACACACTATTTCGACACACTATTTCCCTGTTTAATACTCTAAAGCTGCTTTGACACAATTTGCATTGTAAAAAGCGCTATAAATAATCGTGACTTTTCACTTTACACCTTTGTACTTTTGACTCCACACTAAACAAGTACACTAACAAAATGTTTGTTGTAGGAAATGATGTCACAGCTTTATGTACTCTAGCAATTATTTTCATACAAAAAATGTCAAAATAGTTCATTATTTTTCACCATTGTTTAGTTTACCATAGTTCTACACATAGGATAATTCATATTTTCATGAGGATTTTCTTATAAAATAAGATTAAAAGTCTGAAATAAAAGGGTAAAACAAAATCTATACATAATAGGCATTTGAAAATAGAAAAATAAATTATGAATGCATGGAATCTCTTTTGAGAAAAATGGAAATTACATGGGGGAAAAAAACGCCTGGGTACATTACACATTATGACTACTGGCGTGAAAATGTGTCTAATTGCCATGATAAAATCGCATTGCAAAAATCTAAATCTTCGTGGTTCTAAAAATAAGCTTCAATACTTTACGCAAAATAAATCAGATTTTTATTTCGATTTGGAGGTGAAACGTGACATGTTTTTTTGTGAGACTCGTCCTTACAGTACACTGGACTGCAGAGAGTTAACCAACCAGCCTGGTCTGTCAACTCAGGACAGATATCATCCATACTAAAAATGAAGCTGATGTAATTGGCAATGTTGACAAATTTGTCACAAAAATCAACATCCTATCAGCAGAGATAAGGTTTGGTCCAGCCATTACAGGCATCTCAAATCTCAATCCTACATCTTGTCTTTTCCTTGTCTCAAAAAAATGAGGCATGTGGGTCTTAACTCACAAAACAATGAACGGCTCAACTTTTCGTTGACAACTAAGAGTGATTTTAACGGTTCTAAGCAGCATTTTCACGGAAACGGGAAGTGGCGAGATTGGCATTTACACAGCTAAATGTCAGCCAAAGACACTAAAGCATCTAATAAGAGAACGTATGCACATAATCTTTACGCTTGCAGGCAACCTTTGCATCTGATCTCCAATCAGTCAGTAAGGAGTGCTGCTGCCATGCAGTCCTCATTTCCCTCTTACTCTCTCAGAACGGCACGCAACAGCCATGACATTTACTGGTGCCATCGGCACTCTGGGGCCGAGACACTATCAGGGTCGTCGTAGGGTGTGATTTCTCCCTGGCCCACCTCTTGAGATTTCTGTTGTTCTGGTGTACTAACAAATAGATCCATTACATAGATTCCAGACACAGCAACCATCCATCTGTCCATCTTTGTCTCGTCCGTTCAGTGGATGTACAAAGTTGTCAGGGGCCAGTGTTTGTAGCAGGAGCAACTGCTATGCCCACACATGCTTTCAGTCCTGAGCCGCCCACATAAACTGCTGAAAGAATAATAGCCAGTCACACATACAAACAAATCGTGACACTTCCACATGCCTGAGCACCATGGACACAGACAGCTCCCACACACCGCACATCCTGTCCAATATCCCACTAGCAGAGGGTGTCACCCTTCACAGCAGCAGCAGCAAAGACACCTCCACTAGTGCAGAAAGACACCACCTCATCTACACTAGCATAGGACATAATAATACTAGGACAATATGATGATAATAATAATAATAATAATAATAATAAAAAAGACTGCAACCATTTGACTTATATTTAATCAACATTAACTTTAAAGTGACCTTGTAGAATCTGTTGCATGTTATTGTGACTTCACAAAACTATTAGATAGTAAGTACATCGGAATACTTCTGTACCAATGTAACTGCATCGTAATATAAACATCACTGTAAAATGAAGATTTGCATTTTTAAGACTTCAAGCGCTGATAAATGCAATTTAATTCCACTATAGTGAGTCACTTCGAAATCGAAATCTGTTTGGACCTTACACAAAATTTCAGATTGCATGGATCCTACTGAAATGACTGGATTTTGCCTGTGAAATTTGCTTAGAAACAGTAAATGTGATAGGACAATATGTAGGAAAAATATATATTCACTATAGCCAGTTTTTACAACTTAGAATTGCTTAACATAAACTTGCAGTTGCGAGTTTCAAAGTCAGTATTGTGTGAAATAAACTGAGAAATAAAGTAAGAATTGTGAGATATAAACTCACAACTGTGACTTTTTTCTCAGAATTGCAAGTTTATATATCACAATTCTATTTATTAAGTTATTACATCAGAATTGTGAGATACTGTATGAATTAGCAATTCTGAGAACATAGTCTTTTTCCCCCCTCAGAACTGGACTTTATAACTCGATTTGCAAGAAAAAGTCAAAATTGGGAGATACAGACTTGCATTTGCAAAAACAAAGTCAGAATTGCAAGTTTTCTTATCTCACAATTCGCAATTGCGAATTTATATCATGCTTTCTGACTTTATAACTCGCTATTGTGAGTTTGTCATACAATTCTGAGTAAAAACAGACAATTGCAAGTTTATATCTCGCAATTCTGACTTCATTTCTAAGAATGGCGAGTTTATATTTCACAATTCTGAGAAAAAATGTCAGAATTGTAAGAGAAAAACTCACATTTACCATTTTTTATTTTTTATTCAGCGGTGGAAACGGGCTTCCATAACCCATCAAGAGAACATCTGCGTTTTATTTAGGACTTAATAAAGTGCTGGCAAACCAAGCAACATGCTGTCAGTCAATGTGTGAAACACTTAATTCGATGCAAAATCTGCATGGGGAAATGTTTCATCCTCATGTGCAATTCCTAACGCGTGGATTCCTTTTGAAATTACAGGATTTTGAGTCTGAAATTTCATCAAACGAAGTGACCACAAAAAACATATTTTGAAGAATCTTGGCAACAAAACAGTTTTGGTTCCCAGTGACTTCCATTTTATGGACAAAAATACAATGGAAGTCAAAAGGAACAAAAACTGTTTGTTACCAACATTCTTCAAAATATCTTCTTCTGTGTTTCACAAGGGTGTGTAAATGATGACAAAACTTAAATTTTTGGATGAACTAGCACTTCAAGTAGAAAAAAAATTGCATTCACTGTATACATTTCTATGACTTTTTAATAACTCATTTATTTCCATGACTTTTCCAGTCCTGCAAAGCACAATTTGAACATTTTCAGATATTTCCAGGCTTCAGCGACTGTGGAATGCCTGCACATCATTCCATTCACAATTAAACTTTTTGAATAGGACGGAGATGAGGCCTGGCAAGTAATGCACAGGCTCCAATATGAGGTGGGAACATGAGTAATGAACATAGTCTGGCTTGAGTCATTCCCTAAATCCCTTCCTCCCACTTTTCCCTACTGTTTCCTGTCAGCTCTTCACTGTCGATGAAATAAAGAATAGCGAAAGGTAATTCTGTGTAGTGTCGATGGTCTGGCCAATCTGTCGCAACCAATCACATGCTCCCTTACTCCTTGCAAGGACTAAATAGTCAATTTAATTTTAGTCAATCAGACCATCAGTGAGACATTTCCTCCTTCAGCTGAGACAGAGCCCATTAAGAGTTTTAACTAAACATACTGGTTAGAAACTAGTTCATTATCCCCTGCCTGAGCAATAGCCAATGTACTCTAGACATAAATTCTTAATACTGATAAAATTAACACTTTAGAGAAGCTGTTCAGCACCACTCTCTTAACAGCACATATATTTGCTTCCGTCTGCACAAAGCCAAGAGTGGCCAAAGGTTCTCGATAATTGGAAAGTTTGAACTACTATCACAACCGATAATAAAAGAACGCCAATGCTCACACGGAACCTGCTAATGTCCCTCATTTGCAATCTCATTTTGCCTGGAACCCATCAAGAGAAGGTCTGCGTTTTTTAGGACTTTATCAAGCACTGGCAAACGCAATTTAATTTCACTATTGTGAGTGGAAATAGCTCTTTGCAGGCAGGGGGGGTAGGCTCGGCGACTGACGAACGTTTTCCGATTGGTGACATCAATTTGAATAGTTCAACCATGTGGCTGCAGCTCTATCAGCACCAAGAAAGACAATGTGCAGGAGGCCAGCAGGAGCTATTAGAGAAACAGTGGGGGGATGGATGAGGATGAGATAAGAAACACACACACACACACACACACACTCCCTCACCTGTGCACCCAGACACTCGTTACAGCCCACAGAGAGAAGTGGTAAGAACAGGGCAGGGAATGAAAGACAAAAGAGATGGAAATTTTTTGAGAAAATCAGAGGAGGATTGTGCATTAGCCATTATATATGCAAGCTTCTATTCCAAACAAAGCTAAGATTTACAAGAGAGACAGGTTTAGAGCCTTCAAATCATATTCACAAATTATCTTATAGATTTATATATCTTAAACAGTGGGGGGAAAAAAAAAATTACACACACACACACACACATATATATATATATATATATATATATATATATACACACACACACACACACACACACACACACAAATACATACATATACATATATATATATATATATATATATAAAAAGTAAAAGCACTGTATGTACAGTGCCTCGCGGAAGTATTCATACCCCTTCATTTTTTTCCACATTTTGTTATGTTGCTGCCTTATGTTAAACTGCTTTAAATTACTTTTTTCCCACATCAGTCTACACTATATACACCATAATGACAAAGCTAATAACAGGTTTTTAACATTTTTGCAAATGTATTAAAGATAAAAAACTGTAATGATTCCATTGCATAAGTATTCATACCCTTATCTGGGACTGTTGAAATTTAGCTCAGGAGTATTAATTTTGCTTGTAAATGTTACCACACTTGGAGTGAAGTTAACCTGTGGCAAATTCAATTGAATGGGTATGAAAGGCACACGTCTTAATAAAAGGTCTAACAGCTGAAAATGCATATTAGAGCAAAGACCGAGCCCTGACATAAAATAAATAAATAAATAAATAAATAAATAAGTAAACTGCCTGTAGAGCTCAGAGACAGGATTGCATCAAGCCACACATCTGGGGAAGAGTTCAGAAAAAAAATTCTGCTGCATTGAATGTTCACAGAAGCATGTAGCCTTCATTATCCATAATGGAAGACGTTTGGAACAACCAGTACTCTTCCTAGAGCTGGCCTCCTGGCCAAACTGAGCAATTGAAGGAGAAGGGCTTTGGTTAGAGTGGTGACCAAGAACCTGATGGTCACTGTAGTTGAGCTCCATGATCATATGTGGAGACAGGAGAAACCTACAGAAGGACAAACATCACTGCATCACTCCACCAATCTGTGCTTTATGATGGTGTAACCAGATGCAATCCTCTCCTCAATGAAGGCACATGAAAATGCACTTGGAATTTGCAAAAAAGCACCTAAAGGACCCTCAGACTGTGAGAAACAAGATTCTCTGGTCTGATTAACCTCAGTTCCATGCATCATGTTTAAAGGAAACCAGACACTGCCCATCACCTGCAGAGTACCATCCCAAAAGTAAAGTGTGCTGGTAGCAGCCTCATGCTGTGGGACTGAGGGATACATCAGAGTAGAAGAGAAGCTCAATGCACCAAAATATTGAGATAGCTTTAATGAAAACCCGGTCCAGAACATTCAGAACCTCAGACTGGGCAGAAGGCTCACCTTCCAACAGGACAATGACCCTAAGCACACAGCAAGAGTGGCTTATAGACAACTCTGTGAATGTCCTTGAGTGGCCCAGCCAGAGCCTGGGCTTGAACCCAATCAAATATTTCTGGAGAAACCTGAAAATGTGCATCTGCCCCCCCATCCAAGCTGACAGAGCCTGAGAGGTGAACAGGTGAGGAGAAGAATGGCAGATAATTGCCAAATGCTGATGAGCAAAGCTTGTCGCATCATACCCAAAAAGGCTTGAGTTTGTAAAGGTGCTTCAGCTAAGTACTGAGTTAAGGGTATGAATACTTATGTAATGTACTTATATCAGTTTTTTTTAAATGTTTAATAAATTTAGAAAGTCGTGACAATTCTGTTTTTGTTTTGTCATTATGGTATATGGAGTGTAGATTGATGTGGAAAAAAAGGAATTTAAAGCAATTTAACATAAGGCAGCAAAATAACAAAACGGAACGGCAGCAAAATTGCCATCACAGGAATAAGTTACAACTTAAAATATATTACTATAGAAAGCTTTTATGAAATTGTAATAACATTTGACAATTAGTACTGTTAGTTGATTAAAAAAAACAACTAATTAATCACACATTTTTTCTGAACTTAACCACGATTAATCCCACCTTTCGTTAAAGTTTTAAAATATACTTTTATATCACAATCATTTCGCATTCAATCTTCAAAATAATTTACAAACACCATAAAGACAGTATATTTTTAATATTTGTTTAATGCCATCTTTTTCTATGACTGAAGGTGAGTATCACTGACACCAATACTACTGATGTCTCTAGGAAATTATTTTTTCCTGATATTTAACCATTGACTATAAGCATTCAACATTACAGAATAATTTAGATCTATACATTTTAACATTTATTAGAATTAACTTCTAATTGAAGTGAACTTAAAACAATCATCACATGAACCTATTATAATAAATTACATATTTAGCTACTTGTGCTCTTCAGCAGAATTATACAGAAAATGAATACTTACCAAACACTAAATTCTAAATTAAATATATGAACCCCTTAAATCTACAAAAGTTATTGATTTCCTCTTTTTTTCTTTGGTTCTTGGATTAATAGACATATCAGCAGCTGGTTATTAGCTTATTTGCCTGCTATAGCTTTAAAAGCTGCTGCTGCTGAACGTGACGCGGATCTGACATGCGTCTTATTTTCTCACAACTCTCTTTACCTTTTCTGACCCACTTCAGGTCTTAAAGTCTGTGCTAATGAGCGGACGAGTTGAATCGGGGGTTTTAGATGAGGGAGACAGTGCTGGGGTGCCTCAGGACAGTTTTTAAAACCATTTCAGAAACATGTTCTTAAATGTGAGGCATATATAACATATTGCATGCATGCACAGTTTTAAGGCAGCTTTAATCGCCTTTTTGGTAACTTCATGCCTTAACTGACGGCATAACTAGGACATTGCATGCACGTAGTTTCTTTCGCTGTTTGATATGAAATGATACAGGCTACAGCACAGTATCTTTTCCGCGCTCGTTTGACTCGCGCCTGGCGCGGAGGCGAAGTTAGAGCGCGTCTGAAACGTCTCCCGTTTGATGTGGTCATAAAGACGTTCTGCATCTAAATAAACGCAATCATTTTCAAGAATACAGAGACATAGGCAGCAGTTGCGAATGGGGTGGCCAACCCTAGCCCCGCCCCTGTGTTAATTGCATTAAATATTTTTAACGTTAATCAGAAAAAAATATCGCACGTGCAGCGCTAATTTTGACACCACTATTATATATATATATATATATATATATTAGTGGTGTCAGAGTGCGACGCATGCGGTGGGCACAGTTGTATTTACGCAATTAACGCAGGGGTGGGCCACCACCGCAGCTGCCTGTCTCCCTGAGAAAGAGTTGCGTTTATTTAGATGCAGAAACGTCTTTATGACCACATCAAGCGGGAGACGTTTCAGACGCGCTCTAACCGCCACTGACGCGGAAAAGATACTGTGCTCGTGGCGCGGCGCTCTTCAAATACACGCACAAAGGTGCCCGGCTGTGCTGTAGCCTGTATCATTTATATCAAACTGTGGCGTTCAGCAGCAGCAGCTTTTAAAGCTATAGCAGACAAATAAGCTAATAACCAGCTGCTGTGATGTCTATTAATCAAAGAACAAAAGAAAAAAAGAGGAAATCAATAACTTTTATAGCTTCAAGGGGTTCATCTATATTTAATTTAGAATGTAGTGTTTGGTAAGTATTCATTTTCTGTATATTTCTGCAGAAGGGCACAGGTAGGTAAATATGTCATTTATTATAATGGGTTCATATGAAGATTGTTTTAAGTTCACTTAAATTAGAAGTTAAGTCTAATAAATTTTAAAATTGATAGCTCTCAATTATACTGTAATGCTGAGTGGCTACAGTCAATGGTTAAATATTCAGGGAAAAAAACTATTTTATAGAGACATCAGTAGTATTGATATCAGTGATGCTGGCCTTCATTCATAAAAAAAAGATGCCATTAAAGAAATATTAAAAATATACTGTATGTTGTTTGTACATGTACATTTGAAGATTGAATCTTGAGTATTACGTATAAATGTATATTTAAAAACTTTAATGTTAGGCGGAATTAATCGCGATTAATTTTAGAAAAATGCGCGATTAATTAGTTAATCTTTTTTAATCGATTGACAGCACTAATATATATATATATATATATATATATATATATATACACATACATACATACACACACACACACACACACACACATATATATACATATATATACACATGTATTATTTTTTTTTATTTTTCACTGTTTAAGGTAGGTAAATCTATAAGATAATTTGTGAATATGATTTTTTTTTTTTTCTTTTTAAGTATAAAGCAGTCTGTGGTTGCAGTGAGAAACTATGTACGGCATCTCTGAAGTTCATTACTGCTCGGCATGACCTGCTTTAAAAATTTCAGGATCAATAATCTAATAAGGTTGAGTTCAGAAACACATGAGAAAGAAATGCCTCAAGACAGTCTTCTGCCTGGTATCGCTGGTAATATTAGGAGTGTACTTGTCCAAAACTTCTCCTGTAAAAATTCTTAGTATACTGTTCTTTAAGAATACATTATTAGTTAGTATTATTCATTAAAGGGCAAGCTGTTGTCTTGTGGTTAGAGAACGGCATTCAAAGTAAACATACCACTGAGATCATACCACTGCCCACTAGAAAGAGAGAGAGAAAAACACTCCCCAGTGTATATGACGAACAGCACGGTGGCTTTCATTCTGTATCGCACCACCCGTTCACAGAATGAGATGTGTGGGGGGCTCATCTTGAGGGTTATACAAAAAGGAAGGGGATTTGGTGTACCTGTGCAACCTGTCAAATTAAGGAAGTGTAAGGAAGTGTTTCACTTAATTAAAAAAAAAAAAAGTTTCTACTATAAAATGGCAAAAATCCACTACAGTGTGTAGGACAAGCTGTGTGTGTAGAGAGCAGGGTTTGTATGCATTTTTACAAATAAATTCCCATGACTTTTGATACAATATTCATGACCTAATGTTTCATTATTTTACTATAAGAATAAAAATCTGTTCAAGTTTGTCAACTATTAATTCTACTTGTTTGCTTTCTATTTGTTTTAATAATAAGTACATGCTGCAACTGCGCCAGACGTTACTCCACACAGAATATTATATATTATAATTTATTTAACCATTATTATCAGTTAAACTCAGGACCTGACTTTCATTTTGGAAACTGTTTCAGTCTAACAGTAGTATTCAGATACAAAAATATACAAAAAATGAATATACAGTAAAGCAAAAACAGATTAAAGTTACAAAAGTTACTCAGTCAAGAGCAGTGGGTGATTTTCTGTCTTTTGTTGTTTGATTAACATTAATGACAGATGGCACAGCTTTATTAGCCTGCTGTCACAAGACACAATGCATGGAACCAATACTGATACACATGCCTTTTTTCTCAACTTTTTACATTCACTTAAAGACAAACTGTTAAAGACGAACTGTGTTCACGGGGATACTCACAAGGATTGGCAATTCTGACGCCATTTTGTGTGTATTTGGTCGCTTAAACGGAAAAAGCTGTGAAAAATACTCAATATGATACTTGCGAGGCAGCTTTATACGTGCGTGCTTTGGATGTGATTGTGAGCGCACAGAAAACTGCCTTTGGAGCACGTGAGTACTGAATGGCTTAAAGAGAATTTAAAAGATGTGCAAATTATACATTTTGATAACGACGCAACAATGACCCGATTAGGCAAGTGACAGTTTTGTCAGCTGTCCTGAAACGCGAGCGAACGTCTTATATCGCAGCATGCAGCAGCTTGTTGTAATGCAGACGAAATGCGCCGATGTGAAGTCACTTTACGAGAGTGAAAGAGAGAAGACGCGGTACAGCTCGATCACTCATGCGGTTTTCAAATGACTGATTTAATCTTGCAGTCTGTGTGGATTTATTTACTCATACTATAACCTATATGTTATATTGGATAAATTTGTGCAGGCATTTCCCTCATTTTAAACTTGAAAGCTGCAGGAAGAGTAAAACTATGCAAACTATGCGATATGCACAATCCCGCACTGAAATTCAGGACCTGATTACTATTATACAGAGATTTGTGAAATAAATCTCCAAAATATCCCAAACTTTCCTGGTTTTTGTACTTTTTCCAAAACCTTTCCAGGCCTGGAAATTGTTGTCTTAAAATTCCTTGACTTTTTTTCTTTTTTTTTTTTTTATTATGCAAGTAAAGAATGTGACAATGTTTACATGTACCAAATACAGAACCCCATAGACCAAACATATAAGGGAAAAAACAAACAAAAAAAAAACAAAACAAAAAAACACTAAGTGAAGAAGGTGACAATATTTACATGTGCCAAAAAGCAGGAACACAGACAAATAAACATATATACTGATGGCCAGCATGCCAAGTCCGTTCTGATTGACTCCTGTATTTGCATTCATGTCTGTGAGCATACGTGTGTGTGTGTGTGTGCGCATGTGTCTGTCATTGTGTCTAGGGTTGGGGAAGGAAGCATACAACTGAAATAGCATCATAATAGATTGATAGATATAAGTAGTATAAAAAAATAAAAAAATAAAAAAAATAAAGACGAATAATAATATTAGTAATAATAAAGACAACAAATGTTATTAGCAACAATAATAACCATAATAATATTAATCATAATGATAATAATAATAATAATAATAATAATAATGATTTCATCAAAACTGGGAAAGGGTGGAGGACAATGAAGAGGGCAAGTAAAAAAAAAAAAAAAATTAATAGTGAATTATAAATTGATAAATAATAATTTGGCTACGACATATCAGAACTTAACGCCCCAGCCCATGTCACGGGCCAGGGAAGGATGCTGCTGGGCAACAGGGTCCAAAGCCCCCCCACCCCCCCCATCTCCCCATCTCCCCATCTCCCCATCTCCCCAAACATCAGCCATACCCGGCCACTACCTACATGCCACACTTATATATCCATTTATTTATTTATTATCTAATTAATTATGTTTTAATGTGTAGATGTGTATATGTCTCATCTAGTCTGTGATGCATTAAAAAAAAGTGAGACGTGTAGTGCAGCCCAGGTCAGGGACCCGGCCCACCCACACGGCCCACTTGCCCTGTATGTAAATTTATTTATTTTAATTTGTTTTTTTTTTGTCATGTATATGTCTCAGCTACTTTGTGATGCATTAAAACAGTGAGACGTATGGTGCAGCCTAGGCCAGAGACCCAGCCCACCCACACGACACACTTTCCCTCTATATACATATACACATACATATATACACACACATGTACCCATTTATCCATATATACATACATATATGTATATATACATACACAATTTATTTTTTTTTTTCCCCCTCTATATCATTTTCCTATCGCCGCCTCATATATATATACACATGCACAGGTTCGTAACAGGTGTGCATGTATTTCAGCTGATATGTGATGCATTAAAAGAAAGTGAGGCATGCAAGTCAGAACCAGCCAGGGCAAATGGCAGTGGAAGCGATAGCTCAGGGAGACGGCGGGGAGACACAAGCCCCACCTCACATCCACCCACCCGTATTGCAACTCCACCACACCAGATGCAGACCTGGATGTCACAGCCTACTGGGGACCGGAGGCCAACCAAAGAAAAAAAAAAAAAATTCCTTGACTTTTCCAGGTTTTTATGACTGTACGAACCCTGGGAGAGTGTTGTTGGTACCTGCTGATGGGTGAGCTGTGCTCCGTGAGGGACACCAGCAGTTTGAGTGCATACACCGGTACAGGATCTGGCTCCAGAAGCAGAGTCTCATACCTGCAGAGAAAATCCACATTACAAAAAAAGCTATGCAAAACGTTTACAATTAGAAACAAGATAATTCATGACAACAGTCATTAAAGAGGTTACCAACCATATACCTTTTATACGTTGTTGATGCATCTTCTGGGAATTGAATCAGTCTCTTTAGGATTTCGGGACCGAAGTCAATGTGGCTTTTCATAAAAATTGTGTTTATAATTGTGTCAGTTTGTTGTTGCTTGCTGTGCAGTGAAAACTAAACAAAAATACACTGTCAGTGACTGTGTATTATAATTATTAAATATTTTTAATTAATTAATGCTTTGACAATTTAACAACTACAGTATATTTGTTGTTCATTCGAAATATTAAAGGAACACTCCACTTTTTTTGAAAATAGGCTCATTTTCCAACTCCCGAAGAGTTAAACAGTTGAGTTTTACCGTTTTCGAATCCATTCAGCCGATCTCCGGGTCTGGCGGTAGCACCTTTATCGTAGCTTAGCATAGATCATTGAATCGCTCAAAACGACCAAAGAGTTTCGATATTTTTCCTATTTAAAACTCGACTCTTCTGTAGTTACATCGTGTACTAAGACTGACGGAAAATGAAAAGTTGTGATTTTCTAGGCCCATATGGCTAGGAACTACACTCTCATTCCGGCGTAATAATCAATGAACTTTGCTGCCGTACCATGGGTGCAGCAGGCGCAATGATATTACGCAGTGCCTGAAAGTAGTCCCCAGGTATATCATAACTAGTTACCTAGCTGGGGACTACTTTCAGGCGCTGTGTAATGTCATTGCGCCGTTCCTTGATTATTATGCCAGAATGAGAGTATAGTTCCTAGCCATATCGGTCTAGAAAATCGCAACTTTTCATTTTCCGTCAGTCTTAGTACACGATGTAACTACAGAAGAGTCAAGTTTTAAATAGGAAAAATATCAAAACTCTTTGGTCATTTTTGAGCGCAATGCTAACGGTCTAATCAGATTCAATGATCTATGCTAAGCTACGCTAAAAGTGCTACCACCAGACCCGGAGATCGGCTGAATGGATTCAAAAATGGTAAAACTCAACTGTTTAACTCTTGGGGAGTTGGAAAATATTTTCAAAAAAAAGTGGAGTGTTCCTTTAAGTGCATAGCCAGTAAAATACAGTAATACAATTATTTAAATATTCGTACGAAAACTTATGTACTAGTACAGTGTCACTGATTATGTACTGTATATGTATTTTTTTTTTTAAATTACTATTTCATCTTTTGAAAATTGAACAATTATAATATGGTCTATTATTGCAATATTGCTTTTGCAGTTTTTATGGTTTAAGAGAATACCGTCAGTGTCGACAGTGTTGAAAAGTCAACATCTAGCAAAACAACTATTTACTATATAATCACCTAATGGAGAAATCAGACATTATGAGGGCTAATAAACATTCACCCCAATATATATAATATTCAGTATAACATATAGTACTATAATATATCATTAAACCTTTAGCCTATAAACTTTCATTTTGTCAAACATGAAAATAGTAAATAAAAGTAAATTATGGTTATTTTCTTCCCTCAAATGATATTCTAACAGATGGCTGTGCCATTTGAATTAAGAACATTTAATTAAAAGACTCTGAATGTTCTTATTGCCCAAGTGTTTTTCTCTTTCGTGCAATTTTATATATTCAGTTAAAATCGCAAATTGTCTGCATGTTATATTTGTCTCTTTAGCATATTTTTGGAATTAGCTATGAACTGTTTCAATATAATCAAATTGGATGAAATCAGAAAACTAGCAAAATCTACGTTCACTCTAGAAATTGCAATGACTTGATAAAACTGTAATAATTTAACTTTTCCTGGTATATCACAATTTTAAATTTCCCTGATATACCAAGGTTTTCCGTGAACATGCATCAACAATCTTTTTTATCCAAACCACTTGCAACCATGACATGCAATGAGCGAGAAGGCATTTTGTCAATGACTTGGTTTCTATTTGTGTCGCACTCAATAAATATCACTGGTCCAAAATCACGCTGTACATTTAGCATGAAATATCTCCTGATTGACAGCAATTATGTGCATTCAGTGTGCATAGAATTGCTTGTTGCTGGAAACTTTGTATAACATCATGCCTGGTTAGGACGCAATCTTAAGTTTCAATAAATAGAGAGGATGGAGGAGTAAACTGAGAGAGCAGAATAAGGTAAGTGAGTGGTGAATCTTACTGTGGCAGCAGGGCCTCAGAGATGAGCGTCAGCAAGCGAGTGTTGGAGGAGATGCCTTCACCTTCCCACTCTGCCTCTCGTTCTCTCCCTACATCTCTCTCTCTCTCCTCCACCTCGTCTTGGCTCAGCAGCAGCAGCGTGATCTCTGACAGCACACGCAAACTCACAATACGCCATTCCACTGGGACACACACACAGCAGAAGGGTTAGATATATACTTACTCGCATACATGCAAAGAGATTATATATATATCTGCACAAATATAAATGTAAATCAACATATTCATAGCTCTTATTCAAAGATAAGAGATGTTTGTTTCTCATGATCTTAAAAACCTTTTGTTCTAAAGGTTTATGCTTAAAACGCTTGAAATGCGTAGGCAAATGCAAAATGTGCCTATCAATACATTTATTTGCATAAATAAACAACTATTAATAGTTATATTATTATTAATAACTTTTGGAAAACATTCAAAGAAAAGAAAAGAAAAGAAAAGAAAAGAAAAGAAAAGAAAAGAAAAGAAAAGAAAAGAAACACCCAATGCTTTTGGTCACTCCATAATTGGAAGGGTTTTTTTTTTTCCCCAACTGTGTGCACTGTTATGTCCTGGGGGTTAGTATTTATTAAAACTTTCAACTTTTTTTTTTTTTTTTTTTTTGTTATATAAAAGGTCACATTAAATCTGTCTTGGAAACTTTTTTTGGGTCCCAGGACCCAAGAAAAAAAAAAACATCCAGTCCACAAAAAGCTGCTCCAAGCGATATAATTTTTCTCAAATTATAGATGTGTGTTACAGTTTATTAAACAGCATAGTATTTAGTGTTACAGTAGAGAGAGAGAGAAAATACCATATGCTTGAGAGAACAAAATGGTTGCAAAATAATATGAAGTACGTTTCATGAAATGTTAAACGTGACAGTTTTTTTTTAACGTGAAATTTAATTTTATTTATTTATTTTTTATATTGGTTGTTTTACGCATCACATCAGTTCGGAAATTAAATGTCTGGTGAGTGGCACTAAAAAGTTCACATTTGAAATTAATGTACCACCTACACTAAACTCTAACTTAAACGTAAACGAGAAAAAGCAAACCTGAGATACAAATGCATTTACCAAAGGATCCATGCCTTAGCTTCCATGAGGCTTTGAGCTCTTTTGTGGCATGACTTGTTTCACTACACTCCTACTCAAGCGCTCCACATTCCGCACATCTCCGCAACGCTGCACCAGGTGAGCTACCGTGCAAGCTTACTATGTTAGACAAGCCTATGTTATTCGTTTGTAAATCATGCACTATATTAAAGTATTTTGAGGTCATAGTATTGTGCAAGGGCCTGTGCAACGATAAGTATTTATTAATCTATAACCTGCCCCTGTACTCATTTGTGTGAATCTATATCCACTGTTGGACATTGTTAGTTGACAAAAAAAGCGAGAATGTGAAATAAGATCTATGAGCGTCTGGGCCCAAGAACACCCAATTCGTCTGCTTCCATTTGTGCCATTTTATGGTTATGATGACTTTACTATTATTCAAAAATGTAGACAATAGTAGTAAAAAAATAATGAATAATGTGTCAAACCTTGACTTGTGTATAACTGTCTTTGCTTATTTGCAGCTGAAGTGTGTTCTCACCGTTCTTACTAAAAGCCAGAGATGCCAGCGGTGGTACAATCAAATCCACAACCTTGGGGAAACAAAGAGAGAAGTCTGCATTACTCTACAAGTGAAAAATCTCACTTATATGTGCTTAGTCTCACCAGACCACACACACACACGGCGTGAGTGAAAGTGAAACAGCTGGAAGCAGAAGACTGAGAGAGTGCTCTGAACAGCTCCAATTTGCATGGAAATGTGATGTCAGCTCTGCTCTTTGATCATAGAAAGTGTGTTCCAACAAAAGGCCTTACGCCAGCTCTTTTGAAAATTAGAATCAGGTTTTACGATTATTACCAACTACAATCAGCCGCATGGCAGCAAATGTTGCGCACAGGTGTCTTAATGTAGATGGCTGTGGGCATCTCTCAAACAAAGGATTTCACTCTCTCTGACTCTAAGTGAAAAGAACACCAAAGAAGCATATTGTAAAGGTTATCTATGAATTTTTCTCTTCTTCTGTCTCTATTGTAAGACACTGAGCTTTTTTTTCACTGAGCTGCAAGTATTGTACAGCTGCTATGCTAAACCCGCGGCACATCTTTGATCTCTTGCCCGCACCTTACAAGACGTTTGTCGTGAATGTCAGTATAATGGTAATTCCTTCTCTGAAGCTTAGTTGAGGTATGTCTGAATGTTAGAATCAAACTTTGTGAGCTGTCTACCCAGACAGCCATTATATGGGTCAATGACGAATAAAAGTGTCCCTGATAAAGTAAAGGAATACCCTTTAAAAAACTAGTTAAACACACATGCGCTGAGTTCTTAGAAATATACTTTTTCTATTCATGTTGATTTCATACAGTTTTGAAAAAATCTTTACATTCAAAAAGTTAAAACGCAAAGAAAATGTCAAACAAATCTTTGATTTTGACCACAACTTTGATTTTGTTTTGTTTTTTTGCAAAATTGTTTTGAGGCTTTTTTCATTATGCAAGATTGTAGTATAACCCAGACATTTTTTACATGAAATGTGAATATATATATATATATATATATATATATACACACACACACATACATACATACATACATAAACATGTAAATCGATGTAAATATTTCTTAAATATACATGTATGTTTGTGTGTATTTATATATACATATACACAAACTTTTATTTTGGATGTGATTAATCGCTTTGACAGCACTAGTCAATTATGATTAATTAAATTCTTGCTGATTAAAAGTATTAACTAAAAATAAATAACAAAAATCTTAGCGACCCCAACCTTTTGAATGGTAGTGTAAAGGGGAGGGGAAAAAAGTGCCATGTCATGACTTATATACATGTTCATGTAACTTCACATTGGAAATCTTACAGAAATCAACTTATTTAACTGGCAACACAATAAAGGTCCTTTATTGGCATCTGTGGTTCCATGGAACTTTCCATTTTTTAGATTATTAAAATGTTCTTCACACTAAGAAATAAATTTGTTCTTTCAAGAACCATTTACAGAAAGCCAAACCATTTTGGGCAACCCCTCCCCCCCAATACCCCCATTTGGAACAGCCTTTGTGTCTGTAACCCTTATGAATATAAGTTTCAATAAACTATGGTCATTCACATGCTATATGGAGTAAGTGAGTGTGTGTGTTTTGAGAGTGAAGAATGGGATATGACTCCTGGCGAACTTTAATTAAGGTGCCTTCTCCTATTATAGAGTATCAGAGAGTCTGTGTCCTCTCAACGCTTCCTGATGCATCAGTCCTACAGAACGCACGTCAATACTCATTACAAAAGCCTCACACGCAGAGAGATATACACACATACACACTCCCTTCACCCCTGAGTGATTTCCTGTTGCCGAGAGGTTTGTGAGAATAATAGTGCTGGGCAGAGGGGAGCAGTGATCTCAGTTGTAGCTCCGTCAGGCGTGAGGATGTGAGATCTCAGGTTAGACGTGAATGTGGCCCTTGCTGCTCTGATACACAGCTTGATACATTGTGTTTGTGAGCCTGTCCTTATGGAGGGGAAGTTTTAACGTCTGCATGGGGTCAAATAGAGAGTTTAGAGACTAACTTTGCCAGAACATTTTCATTGAGACCTTGCGCAAATGTTTGTGGGAGACAAACAGGGTTGTGAAATGAGTGCAATTCTCCCATAACACACTTCAACAAAATGTAGCTAGATGATTAAATAATTGATAAATAATTGGGAGAGACAAAATTAAAAGCAGAGCATCAAAGAGTGGCATATACTCACAGTGCAGTGATAGAGACCGAGAAGAGCGGGATGTTGGGAAATGGCCTCCACTGCAGATAGTGTGTTTCGGATCAGCTCCTCAGATGCTGCTTGACCTGTTAATTATGGAAGAAATGCTCATAGAAAGCATAAAGGTAGGTATAAAACAGCAATCTCACTTTTGAACAATTAATTTTCAGCTAATGGCTGAAAAAACAAATATTACACTGGAAGACATCAATAATTTAACTACATTTGATCTCCTGAAAAACAACATGTCTGGAAAATCGGAGCTAAATTACATTAGAGGCGTATATCAAAGTGTCTTGAACACTAAAGAATGTAGTTCATGCAAGACTGGTTTAAAATAAAAAGCACTGAAAGAGAGGTTGAAGAGTTTGTGAAAACTATAAAAATGCAAACAATAAAAACTTACCTATGGCACTTCCCAAACTTGTCTCATTAGAGTCAATGGAGGTTATGTGATTCTTTCCATAATAAAAAGAGAAAAGAGATATTAAAATTACATATTTTAATACCATTCATTCAGTCATTCATTTTCACTGAGTTATGAAGAAAAACTACTATCACTTACTGGACATGCCAATACAGATTCTAATATACTGATGTGTCTAATGCAATTTAATGAAAGATATACACAAAATTGCTGAATTTAAACAAACACTTTAATAATAACAGAAGAAAAAAAAGGAAAGCAATATATGCAAAATACATTTGGAATCAGAAAGATGTGCCATCACAAGAATGAATGAACCAGTTTTTTGAAATCGTAGTATTTCACAATACGAATCTTACCCCAAACCTTTGAACAATAGTGCATGTGTATATAGGAAATGGCTTAAAAAAGGAAACATTTACAAGACATTTTAACAATAATAAAAAAAAAAAAACAGACTCACCAGCAGTTTTCCAAATTTGATGAGAAAGGCCTCAGTCACCACCTGCGGTCGGAAGATCTGTCAAAGCAAACAGGCACAGTCATGAAGGGATCTACTCTAAAAGACACTTCACCAACCTACAACACAGTACAACATTGCTATTCACTACCCTTGAGTCTTATTCCGTTTGAGTTCCACCAAAAACTGTCAGTCTTCACTTGAGCTTTAGCGGCTATGAAGTCTTACGGTTGTCTTGAACACAGTCAAATGTACACTGCAGATTTCTTTCATCGTACTGCAAAATCGGCAGTCTTGGATCTATTAATGCATTATGCTCACCGACGGCCGATAAATTGCCTTTGCAATGATTCTTCTGGCAGGTTCAGAATTTTTAGGCCGCATTGCTGCGCTCTAGACGCTCAACGCTGTCAATCGTGACTAAAATCCCAGCTACGATGCGCATCGTACAGTCTGACATAAGAACGTTAATGTCACTGAGGAATGTCACCGTTAAAGTCTGCTGTGGGCTTTACCCAAGATCTCATCCGGGACACGTCGCACCGCACAATCTGACAAGCAGCGACTGTATAGGACAGCAAAAATCGCAAAATGTTCAGCTGATTTAAGAAGACACGTTATAAAGCCCTGCTGTTCTGTCAGAGGACATTTTTCCCCATCATGCACCATTTCGACTAAGCAGCAGAAGATGTGGTATTCGAGTGCGTTCCATTTACAATGTCATCCTGGGATGTGATCCTCCTCTCTGGAGGACTTCAGCGCTGGTGTGAGAATGAGGAGGTTCATGTTTGTGCTATAGGACTGTAATGATGTGAGGTCAGAAGTCACAGTCCTGGACAGCAAGGTATTGAGCTCTTATCCACTCTCGCCTCTGACAAACACGCCGGACGTGACCTCTGCGCTGACCCCTGTGACTGATGAGTGCTGTGAGTGTCAGCGTAGTGTGTTGGTTGTCAGTGAAGCAACAGGCCAGAGAGACAGATGAGACCACTGAGAGGGCTCATCACATGAATGTATGTATGGATGCACAAACACACAGGCATGCTCTCACATTACAAGAGCACGACGCCTCTCAGAACCACACAGCAGCTGAGGAGATCAGGCACACAGGGCTCAAGGGCATAAGAGACCAGTGAAGTCTCAAAGATGCAGACCAACCTGCTACTGGGAAGACAACCAGCTATGCCCTGCAGCATTTTTCTTAATATCAGAACACACACACAATGGATTTGTGTAGCCAGACTTTTGACTATAGGCATGAAGTCTAGCCCACACTGCAGCTTATTCTAGCCAAGAACCGCCCACTTAGGCAGGAAGGGGTCGAGTGACTGACAAAAGTTTGGACATGTTATTTTTTACTTATTTTAAGAAACATTTCAAATAACAGTAAAGCCACCACAACTGTGAAATAACACAAAGGTAAGTATGTGCATTATTCAGTGACAAAAAAATGTTAATTTAAATTAAGGGTGTGCAAGATCACAATTTTTGATTGTGGATGATTACAATGCCTCCACGATCTGCTTTTGAAGAAATATCGTAGTATCGTGCTACCGTGTGCGTTATATCAGTTGCAGTTCTGGCGTCTCCATCTCAATATACTGTACAGCACGACATACACTCACATCAAATGTCAACTTAGTGGTACAGTTACACTCACTGGACACTGCACTTCACAAATCACAAAAGTACATTATTTTCATGTGCTTTAAAGTCTTGCCGGTTAAACAATTCATTTGCGCGCTGGTCTGACATGCGCTTTTTCTGTGCGCGTACATCTGAAGACAGCACACTAAAAAGCACACCTGATTACTGGACTAAGTTATCTTTTATGTCTGATTGAAACAATACTGTCAAAAACACACAAGTTTCACATATAAACACAGTTGGTTATGTCTAAAGTGAAAGTAAACAGTTGAGAGAAAAATGGATGCGTGCAGTTCTTGAAGTGACAGTAGACTAATAGTACTAAACATGCTGCCACTTGTCATTAAAGAGATAGTTCACCCAAAAATTACATTTGTCATTATTTAAATCAATCAATAAATAAATTTAAAAAAAAATTAATTTGTATATTATGTATATTTGTAATGTGTATTCTTATTTTTTTAATAAAGATAAAATAAGATAAAATAAAGATAAAATTTTTATCTTTGCCCACTTTGGCCTAAATGTCCACGTCCTCTTTTTTGTTTGCGACCCTGGACCACAAAACCAGTCTTAAGTAGCACAGGTATATTTGTAGCAATATCCAAAAATAAATTTTATGGGTCAAAATGATCAATTTTTCTTTTATACCAAAAAATCATCAGGATATTAAGTAAAGATCATGTTCCATGAAGATATTTTGTAAATTTCCCACCATAAATATATCAAAACTTCATTTTTGATTAGTAATACGCATTGCTAAGAACTTCATTTGGAACTTTAAAGGTGATTTTCTCAGTATTTTTTTTTTTTTTTTTTTTTTTTTTTGCACCCTCAGATTCCAGATTTTCAAATAGTTGTATCTTGGCCAAATATTGTCATATCCTAACAAACCATACATCAATGGAAAGCTAATTTATTCAGCTTATTCAGATGATGTATAAATTGTATAAATCTCAATTAAAAAAAAAAAGAAGACCTTTATGACTGGTTTTATGGTCTAGGTTCACATTTTATATTTTGTTACATTGTAAGGCTTTGTTTTTAAAATAGGGAAATTAGTTTGACTGTACTGCTCAGACAACCTGCAAAATAGTAAAACCAAGATGACAAAGAATTGTGATAAAATCGTGAATTGTGATTTTCCTGAAAAAAATCATTATATGATATTTTTGCCATATCGCCCACCCCTAATTTAAATAAAACTTCCTTGTATCTCATATTTCAGCTTCTTCAAATCAGCCACCCTGTAATGATCCTTCAGCAATCATTATATGTTGATTTTTTTTCCAGACTTTTCAATCTCTTCAAAAAAAATTTACTGACCCCAAAATGTTGATCTGTAAAGAAATTAACCATGTTAAATATAAAAAAGATCATGAGAAAATGACCAGCCACAGTTCATTTTAGAGGAAGGCAAATAGATTGTTTTTTTTCAGTGTAGTTCTTCCTCAGAAGCACTCACTGGAGCAGCCTGGCTACTTCTTCTAGAAATTTCATCAGCCATTAAGACATTTGGACAAATATTTGCCATATTTGAGCGTAATATGCATCAGGCGGCCAGTGAAAGTCTGTGGGTGATCTGTGGATGTGCTGTCTGAGGCTGGCACTACACCAACACAACTCACTGTGAGGACCAATAAAGCAGACAGACACAAACAATCAAAAGAACTGCCTATTACCACTCTAAGCCGCCCACTGCAGCTCTGTGTTAATGGACATCAGTGTATCCTCCTTAGATGAGTTAATGACGGTGGAACTATCAGACAGACAGCTCTATCAGCGCTGAGCCCTTCAAATGAGACGACTCAATCTGCCACTGAGTCTCCATGGCAAATCCTGGCCGAATGTAAAAGTGTATTTAATCAGCAGAGAGACTCATCAACTCTGCGCACTGACAAACATCTTTCTCTGAGAACACCAGATCCCTTCATATTAATTTTGGCGTGACTGAGTGAGTCAGAAGTAAATCCAATTTTGCAACTGGTAATAATCTGTGTCTGTGTGTGTGTGTGCGTGTGTGTGTGTGTGTGTGTGTGTGTGTTGAAGCTGCACCGGAAAGCTCCTTAATAGATCATTTCATTCTGACACAGACAGTGATTACACTCAGCGCGTGACAGGCAGGTACGGCACATCCTTTCTTTATTTTCTGTTCAGAGGAAGACATTTAATAAAGTGAGACGTGGATGGGAGACTGGAAAGTTTATTTTGTAGTTAGTTTAAAAGACACATAATAATTTACACATTTACTCTATTCAAACATTATCTATCACAATACCTCTCTATACTTAAAAAATGAACCATGTTTTTTGACAATTTTTGTCCCTATGACAATCGCTGCATCTGAATATGCTAAACATGACAATAGGCAAAAAACAATATGTGAAAGAGTAGTATGACTGTATTCACAGTTTTGTGAATGGCACCTATCGTTATAGGTCACATGATAATGACAACATAATAAACGGTACACCCAGATTGCATTTATATTACACATTCATTTTATATAGAACACACTTTTTAAATTGGTTGCAAAGTAATTACTTGTTCAAATGAAGTACCTACTTCATTTGAGGGTATGCGATTTTGGAACAAGCCACAGACATCCTTTAGCAGCATTTTTATAATGTTTGTGATAAACAGCATATTCAATATACGTTACTTAAAATTCACAATATATTCACTGTGCACAGTATTTTAAGTTGCATATCTACTGAAAATAATTATTTTCTGCAAAGTAATTACTTTCTGTATTCATTTATCATCCTTATTGATGCTGTGTACATTACAATTTTACCCATGTATTTCAAATCTTTTAATGTAGAAAGAAAGAACTTTAGCTTTGCTTGAAGGTAACTTTAATTTTGTATTTTTAACTAGTTTAGGGTGGGACTACCAGTTTATTTGACCAAAGGAAGACGTAGAGTATTTCAAAAACATGTTTACATTATTAAAAAAAAAAAAAATCATTTTATGATGCACGTGGCCCAGAAATCTATGGAAGCCTATTTACGCCACTGAATAAAAAAAAATAAAAAAGATAATTGCGACTTTTTATCTCACAATTCTGACTTTTTTTCCTCACAATTGCGATTTTACATCTCGCAATCTGCCTTTTTTCTCAGAATTGTGAGATACAAACTCGCAATTGCGAGAAATAAAGTCAGAAATGCGAGACAGAAACTCGCAATTCTGCCTTTTTTCTCAGAATTGTGAGATATAAACTTGCCATTACCTTTTTTATTTTTTAAGTTCAGATCCGACGAGAAAAAAAGACTGATATGTTCTCAGAATTGTGAGTTCATATCACACAATTCTGACTTAACTCGCAATTCTGACTTTATTACTCATAATTGCGAGTTTATATAATGTAATTCGGCCAAAAAAAAGTCAGAATTGCCAGTTTATATCTTGCAATTCTGACTTCATTTCTCAGAATTGTGAGATATAAACTTGCAATTGTGAGAAAAAAAAGTCACAATTGTGAAATAAAGTGTCGCAATTACCTTTTTTATTTTTTTATTCAGTGGTGGCAACGGGCTTCCATAGAAATCCCACATTTCATCTTTAAGCTTGCATTAAAAAAAAAAAAGGGAACTTAATTGACTTTTTCATTTAAGCAATATTTGCTCCCTGGAAATTATTTATATTATTAATTGTATGTGTTGTCTTTAATGTCAGATACTTTAATTTAACCAATTACGTCAATCAATTAGGATACTTTCAGCTGTTACCAATAACAACAAACTGTTTAAAACTGTATATAAATTAGGTAACACTTTAGTATAGGGACCAATTCTCACTATTAACTAGTTGCTTATTAGCATGCTTATTATTAACATATTGGCTGTTTATTGGTGCTTATAAAGCAATACCTGAACTTAACAACTAATTAGATTAGTCACTAGTCATTAAATATGACTCTTGCCTCAATACACTCCTAATTTTCTGCTTATTAATAGTTAGTAAGGTAGTTATTAAGTTGAGGTATTGGGTAGGATTAGGGAAGTAAAATATGGTCATGTAGGATATGTGCTTTATAAGTACTAATAAAAAGCCAATATGTTAATAATAGGGATGCTAATAGGCAACTAGTTAATAGTGAGAATTGGTCCCTATCAGTGTTGGGTGTAACGCGTTACTGTAATTAAATTACTTATCCACTGAAAAAGTAAAGTAAGGGATTACTGTTCATTTTTAGGTAATTTAATTACAGTTACTTATAAAGTACTTGTGTTACATACAGTAAATAATTTCAACAGTTCTAAAATCAATATTGAATTTGAAATCTAAATTTACCGTCTAAAGATAAAATTGAATGCAGCGGCTTTAACCCTCCGCGCGCCGTCTCGTTCACTTTCAGATTTTCCTGATTCACAGAGAAACCTTAAATACTCAGATACATGAGACTAAAATCAGTAGAATCTAAAAAGCTTGAAGTGTCTACTTTTAAATGAATGAATTCAAATCGAAAATGAATATTATCTGATTATGTAATCCGTATGAAACTAAAG
This sequence comes from Tor tambroides, assembly GCA_021397915.2. Classification (NCBI taxonomy): domain Eukaryota; kingdom Metazoa; phylum Chordata; class Actinopteri; order Cypriniformes; family Cyprinidae; genus Tor; species Tor tambroides. The sequence goes on from JAFVLL020042852.1 coordinate 36,809, forward strand.
CGAGGTACAGTCTTCCCTGTATCTGAAAGTTTGAAGGTTCTACTTTTAAATTAACGAATTCTAATCGAAAACAAATATTATCTGATTATGTAATCCATATGAAACTAAAGCGAGGTACAGTCTTTCCTGTATCTGAAAGCTTGAAGGTTCTACTTTTAAATTAACGAATTCTAATCGAAAACAAATATTATCTGATTATGTAATCCGTATGAAACTAAAGCGAGGTACAGTCTTTCCTGTATCTGAAAGCTTGAAGTTTCTACTTTTAAATGAACGAATTCAAATCGAAAACGAATATTATC